>PVHP010026758.1:0-24385 GCA_004024765.1 Zapus hudsonius | reverse complement strand
CTGATCGATGCAGTCTGTGGTTTCTTCAGTAACAGGGTTTTGCCTCAGGCCTGGGGAGAGCACTCAAGAGCTTTGACAGAATTCTGTCTTGTTGTTGGAATCTCATGAGTCGCTTTGGTCAACAGCTCAGTGAGGGAAGGAACCAGTGGTTGGAACCAGGGGTTGTCAGGCTGATCTAATTATTCACAGGCTTAGACTAGCTCATATATTGATTGCTGACTAAATTTCCCAGTATTTGGCAACTACTGAAAATACCTAGGCATCTGACATCATTGATAGAATTAACCTTTACTACCTCACGACACATCCATGTTAATTGGTACTAAGAAAAGTAAATGGGAGACTCAAGCACATCCCTTTTGAAGGGAGGCAGTGAGTAGAGTAGAGCCATGAAGTGATTTTTAGCAAATAAGTAAAAAACAATCTCAGGATCTAAATTTCTTTAAATTCCTTCTGAGAATTGTTACTAAGCATTTTGTGCCCTTTGTATTTTGTTTTGTGATCACTGTAGATTGAACTCAGAAAACTAGAAATAAAATCTGTGAAACAAATAAGAATTCTTTTCTCACAAGTAGTTATTGAAGAGCTTCTTTGTGCAATAATCTAGCCTATGTGGTTAGCATAAAAGGTGCATGGTATCCTAGGCATACCAAGTCTTACTCTTAAAGAAGGAGAAATCTGCTGAGTGTAATAGTTCATTCAGGGCTACATTGACAAGACCTGGCTCAGTGTCTCTTACTATAGAGTTGGCTGTAACCTGCTTCTGAAGGGAGAAAAGAATGGATATGTTCAGTGTGTGTGTGTGTGAGAGAGAGGGGGGGGGAGGTATTAATGGCATAGTTTTCTACAATGGTATATGCAGAAATTATAGTTACCCTGACAAAATGATAAAAGCCTGATTTCTGTTTTATAAAAGAGAAAATTCTGCACACCATTTCTTTACTGTTAATGTTTTCTTGAGTATACTTGTGGTGGTTTAGGAGACGTTCATGAAAGAGTAACAAATCTTAGTGTTTACCCTGCAGCAGGTGCTCATCCAAGATTGGCATAAACAGAAGAGGATTCAGTTTAACAACTCTGCTTATAAATTCTCCATTTGTTTTCACACCAACCACTTAGAGTTTTGTTAATCTAAGTTTGTGGTGTTAATTTTCAGTATGGTAATATGAAAGGACAGTGGGTACTAAAGTCAAAATTTGAATTTGAAAAGAGTGTCAGTTAAAAAATATACGCAGACAGCTTTTATTGAAATAGTCTTTAGACTTTCCAACCTCCTATTATCTTGCTTTTTCTATCTCTGTACTCATTACTATGAAATTTTGTTGTCTGTTGTTGGCTCCATTCTCATCTCCACTGTTTGCTGAAAAAGAAAAAAAAGACTAATTATCTGCCAGGTCTGGGAGAATTGCTCAGTGGTTAAAGGTGCTTGCTGGCAAAACCTGCCAGCCTTGGTTCAATTCCCCAGTACCCAGGTAAAGCCAGATGCACAAAGTTGGCACATGCATCTAGTTTACTTATAGTGTCATGAGACCCTGGAAGCTCATAATCTGTCTTTCTCTCTCTCCTCTATTTCTCTCTCATTCTCTCTGTCTCTCCTTGCAAATAAATAAATCATACATTTAAAATAGCTTCTAATAATATGTACACTTTTATGATGCACATAACCCAACATCTACAAAAAATTTACGACCAAAATGACAAAATGGCTTGACAAGTATGCTGTGAAATTTTGGCAAATAAATGGAAACACAATATTTTAAATGAATCTAAAATAATTTTGATTTTATTTTTCATCTTATGCCTGCTACATAGCCCAACACTTTCTTTATTGACTATGCAACATCCTGAAGTAGAGACAGTCTAAATTATTCTAAAGGATGGATGTGAATTTATATAATGCAGGAAAAGATTCCCCGAAGGACTTGTCAGAAAGTGTTCTTTCAAATTATAGAAAATTCTTTTATTCTCAATTTTCATATAATGTCATTTAAAATGGAACCCTTCATCGCTATGCCTTGCCATAAGATTAACTCAGAAGTCTTCATCCACATGACTGGAACAGGAAAAGAATATACATTTACATTTTAAAACATGGAACTCTCACACCTTTTCGCTGGGACACAGGGCTTTAGCTTTCTTCTATTATTTCCAAAGAGACATTTTTTTCAAATTAAGAGCCCTTCTTATTAGATTGACCTAAATATGATTTTCAAGTATGTTCCAGTTAGTAACAAAACCCAACCATTCAAGAAAAAAGAAAGAAAGGAAGGAAGGAAGGAAGGAAGGAAAGAAAGAAGGAAAGAAGGAAGTGTATTTATTATTTTCATGATTTCAGTCATCTATAAAGTTTTACATTTCATTATATGAAATGTAAAATTTTAATGACTTTCAACAGGCCTTGGTAGTGTATGTTTGTAGTTCCAACTACTTGGGAGGCTGAGGTGGAGGGTCACTTGATCCCATAAGTTCAAAAGGAGCCAGGAAAACACCAAAGGCTCTGTCTAAAAAATATAATATCAAAAATTGTGTTGGATTTCAGACTAAACTGCATTCTGAGAAATGTATCATGTATGGCATAGGGAAACATTTTTATGAGAAAACCTGTAGAGACAAAATATACTAATCACTTTTTTTTGGAGATAATTTAGAACTACTCAGAAAAAAACTGGACCTAATACATTCGAGGTTGAATCTCTACTATTATTTATTTTAGAAAGAAAACTATGGAAACTATTTAATGAATCTTTTGCTCTTACCATTTCAATTGACATGTCTACAACATCTGCAGCCTTGACTGATCTATGTGACCTCAGCTATCAAATCATCCCATTAAACAGGGACCTCCAGCCACTGCTGTTAGAAATGCATATACAGGGCGCGAAAACAGTATTTGAGTTACCTATGTAAAAAGGCTTGAAAAGCCAGAAAGTCTGCAGTAAATCTCCCTTAAGCTCCTCTGCAGGCAGCTATTTAAGCTGGTTCATTTGGTTCAGAACAGGGATGAAATTCATCAGTTCTTTCTAAACTTTTTGACTGGGTCAGTCAGGATATAACATTTCTAAGTTTAAAACACAAGAACCACATTTTTGATTTAAGAAAAAAAGATATTTAATCATACTACAAGGAATATAACATAAGTTAGTGAATTAAAAAGCAATTCAACTGCAGGTATATGGTGTCTCAACAATGAAAAGGGAACATGTATTATGTCAAGTATGTTGATGTAATCTGCGACAAAGGAAAATATCTACCTTTTATTAATTTATCAAAAAACCTTCCTATATACTGAACCCAATGTTAAAAATATGACAGAAGTCTTATAATTAACCAGTTGTAAACCTTGTTTCTCAATGTGATCACACATCATTGTTAACTTTAGAAATCCACTTGCTGAGGGAGATGGTGGTCCCAAAAGCTATAAACTGGATGAAACAGACCACCTGTGCTGAGTGTCATTGTAAGGTCACAAAGCCGGTGAACTTTGTTTTTACTTAAATTGACATGTTGTTCTCCAAGTTTTCTTTTTAATATAAATGTTGTTTTCTGAAAATATTGCATTAAGTACCATGTATCTTTACTCCTGAGTTTTTTGGAGTTCACTTCATGCTAATCCCAGCCCTGGATAATGCCAAAGCTTAAGCCAACTCTGCTCCTTCACAAGAGCATTAAAGAATTAGATTAAGTGGGGGAGATATCAAGTCACTCAAATATCCTTAGAAGCTAACCCTCATATCACAGCTGTTGGGTGCACAAGGCCAGCCCATCCCAGCGACTTTGATAGGAAAATTTCTAAAATGCTTAAGCAGAGGGTGGTTTAGGACTACCCTCAATTTACAAATCAAACCTGTAAGTCACAAATTCCTGCATTAACTTTTCTGCAACTAAAAGAAATTTTGCTCTTAAAACTCATTTCTCCCATGAAACCCTACACTTAAATATTTTCTAAAGCTAACTGACTGATGAGAATTCTTGATCTCATCCTTTATGGATCCCCATGACAAAGGATTCAATTTAATTTTGCCTTAAGGATAGAGGCTGTTTGTTTAACTCTCTTTTCTCAAGTGGTAGAAATTAAAACTTCAATCTCCAAGTAAAACCAAATTAGCAGGAATATATCCTCAAATCCTGTCACTTCTTCACCCTGATGGCTCCCTGAGCACACAGCCACTTGTCCTCAGAGTAATCTCATGTCTCCCCTTGGTATTCTGTATATAAACTAGCCTACAAAGGGACCAAGGGCTCCTGGCATCTCTTCCTCAGATAATAGATAATTGAGCTCAATATTATTTTATCACCAGCTTCTGTGATTTCCAAATAGCCTTAACAGGTTGCACTGTATAAAATCACACTAGAGGATGATTCTTTTGAAAATTAGCATGTTCAATCAAAACCCAGCCGGCTTTCCTTTACAAAGCATCTGTTGTCATTTCAAATTCATGAGCCTCTTCAGCAATGTCTGTGACATCAATTGGCTTCTGAGCTATCAGTTCTTAGGATGGAGCAGTGTATTCTATTGAATGCTAGTAAAAGACAATCTTAGGCTCTGATGACTTATCAAAGTGTTTTCACTCAGCTACCTGTTAGAATAATCTCTGGGTTGGGCTTTGAGGTTGGAGTCTTATGTGTTATAGAAATGGGAAATACAGTTGTGCAGATCCTACCACTAGAGGTCTGTCACCCAAAGAACAATTTTTATTCTGGAGTAAAGAATCAAGGAGGTGACAGGCAATGAGTTCAGCATCCCTATCAGTCAGTAGTATTTGTCAAACTTTCTCCAAAGACACAATTCTGCAGTTAAACCTCATGAACAGAAATTCTCATTTGCAAGTAGTTAAGAAATTAAATATTGGAAATGACAATTATGAAAGTAGTATTTTTTGGATAACTTAGTTTATGAATGTGGATTACCTAGAAAGAAGGACCTATTGTAATATAAAGTTTATCCCCCAGAGAATTTGATTTGTTCCTTAGAGATAACCTATTGTTAGAGATAACATTATCTTAAGTTATGCAACCTGGGAAACTATATTTCAGACTGAAACAATTCAAATCAACCCAAGAGTCTCAATTTGAGAAAAAAAATTATACCTGCTTAGATGGCAGGCCTTTTTCAAGAGTAGTGTACTAAGTGAAATAACCATATTCATAACTTCTCGCTTGTTAGAGTCATGATAGACATTCATTTACACCAAAATGCATAAAAACTAGCCATAAGAGTGCGTTACTAGCAGTTACTAAATAGTGCTACAAGGACTGTAGAAGTGTGGTAACCACTTGGTTAAAAGAGACTCAACAAATGTAATTTTACTTGTCTTCTTTGGTTTGTGATGAGCATTGTTAGAGGGTTTGTTAAAGGTCCTTAAACACTAACAGTCACCAAGATCATGATAGGGAAATTAATTTAAATAGGATTTAGCATTCAAGATTATCTTAAAAATGCATAACAAACATGACTATCCCATATGTGATTCTTGGAGATCTAGACTCAGTATTCCTGCTTGTGTGGCAAATTCATAATCCATTATGTCATCAACTCAGCTTCTAAAAGCATTCCTTTTTTTTCAGAAAAAACAAATTATATTGTTGTTATTGTTTGTTGTTGTGGCTGAAGGCTAAGGTTGAGCTGACCTTTTCCTGTGGTTATTTTGCCAAATGTTCTTCACCTTTATAATGAATGTGGAAGAAAATAAAATCCAAGAATTGCAGAAAGGCATTTAAAGCAACATTCTTTCTAGAATGTGTCCATCCCCTGGAGTAAGCAATACCGATATTGAAAAATCAATTCTTATTCTCAGAAAGATTACTTAAAATTGGTAGGTGTTTATAAAACCTCAGCCTGAAATAAATGAAGCCTTATGGAAATCAAGTTTTTGTCTATTCAGGATTTGTTGGAATTTTAAAATCAAAATAACATGTAAAACATGCAAGTTTTCTGTTCTCT
Organism: Zapus hudsonius; assembly: GCA_004024765.1. Lineage (NCBI taxonomy): Eukaryota > Metazoa > Chordata > Mammalia > Rodentia > Dipodidae > Zapus > Zapus hudsonius. The sequence continues at coordinate 18,444 of PVHP010026758.1, read as the reverse complement.
CTAGGCATCGTGCTCTGCTCAGTTTTTGTGGATGTATGAACTAATTAAAAATGAGAAGTTCTGTGATTAAAATAAAGATATAACTTAAAACATTTATCTTGGCTTGAAAATCTCAGTGAACAAGACACTGCTAAAGTATATAATATTAGTGTATCTTCCAACAATTTGTAGAACAATGTTCTCTGTGAAAAAGTGACTTTAAAGTGAAGTGCATGTAAAAGTCACCAAAAATTTACATATGTTCTATACTTTCTTCAGATAATCAGGAAGCCTTCTCATCCTAGAATTGACTCTTGTTATATTTATTGTAGTCCAAGTCCCTCTGACACCTGCCTTAAGGATCTTTTCTTTTGCCGTTGATGTGTCTTCATCACATTTTGCTGATAAAGGAAAAGTGTACATGAAGTATGTCTCCAGGCGTTTACTCCTTCCTGCTCAGAGTCCAAGTCAGCTTGCTGGGCCTAACACAGAGCCCACATTCCCTATGTTGCTTCAGTCTACTGAACTAAGGTTACTTTGAAAACAAAGAAAGAATGTCTGATTGCAAAGTCACAGAAAAGTAGGCTCTGTCATAAAAGATATCCACTGGTCTTTCCCAAATAACATGTAGTCATATATAAATATATACATACAGATACCTATTTCTTTATTTCGAAGTCTAGAAAGATTTTATGGTAGAATCTTATAGAGTTAAGAAAAGGAAAGAAGGCAGAACTCTTGTAGAACAGTGGGGGTCCCTAGCAGGTAACCCCCTTTCTCTTTTAAAGAAAATAAACTGAAAACATCACTAAAAATCACAACTTATTCATGCTATCAATGCTATAAAAGACATAGTCAGGGTTAGGTATTTGCACTTTTCTCCTGAAAGGATTTTTTCCTGGACTAGAAGTAGAAAAAAATATGCAGAATTGATAACTGTCATGAGTGTATGTGTGTACTAAAAGTAGAAAAAAAAATCTGAAATTGATAAGACATGTGTGTGTGTGTGTGTGTGTGTGTGTGTGTGTGTGTGTGTGTGTGTATGTGTGTGTAGGTTTGGAATGAGTGCAGCAAAATAAATGAGTGGCAGGGAGAACATTTTAATCCTGCTCTTCTTCATTACTTAATAATTTTGTGCCCAGCTTGCACTGGGTATAATGTGCTTTTCTAGGTTATATGAAACTGCCATAGAGAAGCATCATTTGTGAAAAAAAATAACGTTTGCCAACTGACTTAGTTAACACCTGTCACTGACCTGCAGTACAGAAAAAATGGTTTTAATAAAACATGTTCCCAAGCATAGGAAAGGCCCATTGTCTGCCAGGGAGAGATGGTGGTCTTTCAATTCACCCTTCCCCACACAGTGTGCTTGTCTCCATGTAGCATGCAGTGTCCTTGAACTCACAATTGGGTTTGCACTAGAAGCAAGCTGTTTCTGCCATCTCTTGGGAATTGACACCCTTGGTATAAAATTTAAGTTAATTTTTGGTGCAGTTAACTATTTTTCCTCTTTCTTGACTTCAGCACAATTGCCAAATGTTATGAACTTTCTTTTGCAACTGCTATAAAGTTCAGAGAAATGGATGAAGGCTACTTTGAGATATTATTTAAACAATCCTGAAACTCCACACAATAAGAACATGGGCTCATTTTTTACAAAGATGAGGTTAACATCCCTAAGAATGGGGTGAGTAGCACAAAGGAAATGGTCTCTCCTTGTCTGCTCTTCTACTCTGCTTAGTACCAGGCCTGCAATGAAGATGTCTGACAGAATTAACAGGCTCTTATAAATTTTGAGTTTCTTTTGACTTATTTTTCTTTGGATTTTTCACACTGATTTGAAACAAAATATCCTAGTGTTGGCTGAGAGGTACAGATACCGCTAAGCAAGATGTGAGAAAAATGACAGAAGGTTCAGTCCGTGAGGCTTATTGGATGTTGATCTCAGACTCTATGGGGACTGAACTTGAACTTCCTTCGATTGGATTCCCTCTGGCCTATTCATTTGATGGGATTTATTTCTTTATTTTCTTTGCATATCAATTAATTTAGAAAAATGTGTGTGTATGAGAGAGAGAGAAAGAGAGAGAGAGAGAGGAGAGACAGTATCAGAAGACAGAAGCAAGAAAAGGAAGATTACATAAGAGACACATTCCATATTCTTTACCCTGTGAATCTAGTATTTTTTTCAAAAGCTAATAGCTATCCTACTGGGAGATTAATTTGTTTAAAACTAGTTTATATTAAAGCATCCTAATATGGCCATGATGTGCTTTAGACATAAAAATGATGTTTAAGGTGAGAAAATATTTTAATGATTGACGATAACATTTTCAAGCTTACTAGAATTTGGGAAGAGAGCATCAGGAGCTCTGTGGACCACTTAGTAGTTGTTTATCTGTAATATTCAGTGATGTTTAAGGATGGTGATTCTGTAGCCACAGTACAAAATCACATCCCTTTACATTCAAAACTCTTGCCATCTTTGGCAAGTTACTTGACTTTTTATTTTATTTTAACTAACCTTAATGAATTCAATTGATTCAAAATAAAATATGAAAGGATTGGTGGGTAAAGTGTTTGCATGGCAAGTGTGAGGGTCTGAGTACCCGTGTAAAACATTAATCAGGGTTTTACAAGCCTGTGATCTGAGTGTTGGGGAGGGGAAGACAGGGTGACCCTTGAGTTCATTGACTAGCTGAATTGGAGATGTCTAGAATCAGTGAGAGACCCATCTTAAAGAACAATGGCAACACACCATGGTGACCTCTGACCTTCAACTGCATGTCCACATACATGCACACAGTTGCACACATGTGTATGCACACCCATATACACACATGTCCCTACACTCTTATGGGCATACATGGACACATCTGCTTAGCCTATGAACATATAAAAATACTATAAATAAATAAAAGACATGAGTTAAGGTTTTTATACTGAAATGAGTGCTAAAGATCCAATGTGAGATTACTACTCTTGTGGAAATACTCTGTTAATTATAAACTTGTCAAGCATATGTGTTTTGGTCCAATTGTAACCATTCTGTTGTATAAAATTAAAAGAAAATTAATAAAAATTTTAACTTCCATCATGAATTATAACATGTATGTTTGCATTATTGAATTTCAGGACAAAAATGGTTACTGATAGGGAGGGAACATAACAGGATTTCAAACATCATGTCTGGTGCTTCCTTACTTGTCTGTTCTCTCCGTAACTCACTTATGGTTCAGAAGAACTGTCCTGTTTTGTGCAAAAGAAATTTGAGATGAAGAAAGATTGTGCACATTAATGCTATTTACACTGCTAGTAAAATGGGAAGCTAACACAGTGGCCAGCTTTTCTATTTTACACCAAAGTCTGTTTTTTTCTGTGCACTGTTCTGCTTCACAGTAAACTGCAGCTTATTTGGGGCTCTCTGTGCCTCTACATTTCTCATACGACGGCTTCCTTAGAACATAATGTACAACATTCATCATATAAGCACCCAAACTATAATGTAACATTGTGGATAGTTGTGACATCATTTCCTAATATCCCATTAAAGTTAGCAGAAACTGCTATTTTAAGGGCAAACAGTATTTTCCATTCAGTAGTTAGCATATTTATAATTTTCAGTCAATGCATGTTTTCAATTTCACACCATGTGATTCTGAACTAACAATTTCAGGCCAATGACATTTGTCTTTGTCTCCCCTTTAATGAACTGAATGTTTCCACAAATATTTAGTAATACAATTGTGTTACTTAGAAAGATAAAGTCATTTCCTTGGCAGATAGTATTCTTATTACCCTAAAGAGATTGGAATTACTTGGGAGTGATCCACAGGAGTGATTAAAATCAGAGTGATCAAGTTGGGTGATTGGTTCTCCTCCACATGAAGTTCTAGTTGAGGTTCTCTATCTTGTATTTCTGTTCCCTTTCACTTATTCGTACTGTATGACCATTTCCTAACATGATACAAGGTTTAAATTGAAGAGGGGAACTTGATAAAAGTGATGATATTTGAGTTTTATTCCCCAAGGAATTAGTGGCTTTTCATTTTTGTGCTTCAGGTAAGAACTTAATAGATGTACCCTAAAGAACTTAGCCAAAACTCGTGCCTTTGCATTCCTCATAAATCTTTTTGTTCTATGACAATTACCTCCACATTATTAAAACAGAGCATGGAGCAACCCTGGTGTCTAGAGCCTCTTTTCTCCACACTTCCCCAGCTCTCATGCAGGAGACCCCAGGCAAGTAAAGTTGCTAGATATGTAAATTGCTCCTTTATAGCTTGAAGTGAGGGGAAGAAAATTGTATTGGTGAAAAATTTAAATGTGTTGTATACATAACTTTCAGGCAAATCAACAAAAATTATAAATGACATAGTGAGCAAAAACAGTACTCATAAAATGGATTTTCTTTAAAATGAAAATGTGACTTATGTTCGGTAGCATTGATATCTCCTAATTGTAATATAGCTGTGATAGAACTGTGGGAGCTAAAATAACGACTAACTCATAATTCTATCTGAATACATTTTGGAGTCACTATATAACTGACTTAAACTGTAAAGACTAAAGATCATCAGCTATTTTTGGCATTTCCTTATTGGCATTATTATATGGAAAAGCATATTATTATATAGATTTATGGTTTAAATATTATTCTTAGAGAAAAGCAGAAAGCACACTGAGATAATTTTCCATCAGTGTTGACTGACATGCTGAACTTTTCTTAGGACAAGGATTCTCACAGAGTAAAGAGATGGAAACTGAATAGAACAATCAGAGCTGAAATGGTGTCCATTCTGTGATCCGAACTGTGGACGTGTTTGAGGTTCATTACTAAAGTATTTGGTTGCTGGGTCTAAACAAGCTGTTTTAATAGTTCATGTTTACAGCCACTCCTGACTCTTCTGCTCCTAAACTGGATTCAAAATTATGTTTATTGGAGGACCCAATTGTGTTTTCTTAGTTGCTGGCTGCATCCCAATAAATCGGGAACTTGATAAAATGTTGAAGCTGAGTAAGTAGGATGGTCCTATAGCAGACCCTCTAAAGTGGCCTACAACATTTGAGATTTACAGGGAGATAACTCAATAAAGGAAAGGTGTCAGTGGAACAGTGGGAGGTAGATATCTATCTCTGTCATACTTGTCTGCCATTTTGTCCATTTTTCTTTGATAGAGGTGCCTGTGTCTTCTTCCCAGTTTGTGAGGCTGGATGCTACTGTGCCATTCTGTGTATTTCTAAAGTTTTCAAAGAGGAGTTGAACATTCCTCAAGAGGGATTCTGACCTTTTCTTGCTGTAGTGAAGGAGGGGCTGAACAGTTTTCTGTCTTCTCAAAAAGATGTTCTGCTCCTGTTCAATTTACTTACCTTTCTCCTGATGTAGTTTTTAAAATTTGAGCTATACTTAAAATTTTAATTAAGCCAGGGTTTACTTTAAAATTGCTTTTTCCCTTGACAATGTATCTTCTTCCATAGTCATGCTGGATATTATAAACTCTTTTGCAGCATTTGTGTATATCATTAAAAATTCTGAGGTCATCATGTAACTCTTCATTTGCATTAATTTAAGAACCTTCTCTTCCTTCCTCAGTGGAATAATTTGTGATTATATTGAGATAAATTTTATAGTCTTCAGGCTTCTTTGAGTTATCAATATTCCTAAGTCTTTTCTAACCCAGGGTTATGGAAACATTTCCTGGAACGTTTTAATGCTTTATATTATGTTGCTATTATACTATTTATTATTAATGGATTTATATATGTTTATGAAAATTTTAGATGAAAGTCAAGCAGTCCCAATATCTGGCTGATCTTCAGTCAACACAGAGCAGCAGCTGAAGAGCTAAGTCAGTGGCAGACTGTGTATGAGTCATTGTACATCTTAGACAGACCTCCATCTTTCATTGCAGTGAACACCTTCCAGAACCCGCCAATCGCTCAGCACTTTCCTCAGGGACCACAGACATTGAATAACCATTTGGTATTTGCTGAGGCATTAAAGAAGAATGTGAGGAGCAGCTGAGAAGGCCATGTTGTTTTTTCCTCCATGCTAATGAACTTGGACCAAATGCACTAATCCACCCCTGATGTCAACCTGATGGTATGATCAGTGAGTGGCAGTTCAGGAGATCTGGCGGAGGACAACAGTGAGCAGAATCTGGCCCATCAGTGAGCAGGGCGAGATTCTTTTGTTCCTGGTCTAGGTTGCTCTCTTCTTCCCTTCTTCTGGTTTCTCTTTCTTTCTTTCTTTCTTTCTTTCTTTCTTTCTTTCTTTCTTTCTTTCTTTCTTTCTTTCTTTCTTTCTTTCTTTCTGCTTTCCTTCCTTCCTTCATTTCTTTTTCTTCTTCCTTATATCCTGCTTTTTTTCTGCCTGGCATATCTCTTTGGTAGATGAAGGTTTCATTGAGACAAAGGGAGATCAAGAGTCAGTGTTGAAACAACTACAAAGCTATAGACTCTCTGAAGAACTCTTCAAAACCCTCAACAACTGCCCAGTTTGATCTTGTCTCTCTGAAAGCACCTCTGTCTGCCTTGTATCCTGATATGTGAAGGTAGAGCAGATGGAGGGTTGTATTTACAAAGCTCTTTGTCCTAAGTCATTCCCCAGATTCAAGCTCTTTACTGACTCTCCTTTGTCTGTGGCATGAAATCCAAATTCTTACTTGGAGCTCCATGGTTTCTAAATAGCTGAAATATTGAACTCACCATTCACTAGCCATGTGATCTTGGGATCGACCATTGAAATTTGTGATTTACTTCATCTTCTGGAAAATGAGGACACTGTTGGACATGCCACATTAATAGTATGTGATTCTTCTAGTCACTGACTGTCCAAAGGCCCAACATTTTTGTCCCTTCTTGCCAGAGTGGAATAGAATGTCCAACCATAAGACATGGATCTGCATTCCATGTAGTCACAGAAACCCAGCAACTGAGAAGAAAACGTCAACCTCCATGGGATCTTTTCCTCTCCCCATTTTTAGCCCAGGTTCTTAGCCTATACAGGTCCATATGCCAGTATCAAAAGGCCCATCCTGATCTTCTCTCCTTGCAATTAATGGAAAATGGCTGTCCTAGAAACTCAAGCAGGTAGTTTAGAATTCATCTTCTGGATTCTGAAGGCCATGCCATGTTCATGAGCATCAAGTTTTCAGTGACCATGGAACTTGGTAGGCAAGAGTCTCAAATGTAATCTATCTATTTTAGAACCAGATCTCACCCCTAAGAGATGAGCATTGGCCTCAGCCCGGCCCTGTTTCAAGTGATGGCAGACACAGATGTTCTGGTCTGATCTCTCTACTCAAGGGACAATGTTTGTCTAGGAATAAGGAAGTCCACCCAGTATGAGGAACCCTTGAAGAGCAAAATCATAAAGCCTTTCTGGAGGACATAGTTCTAATAAGCATAACATCTAGGGGTCTGGAGAAGTTGCTCAGTGTTTAAGGCACTTGTCCACCAAGCCTAACGACCAGGGTTCAGTTCCCTAGTACACCCACATAAAAGCCAGATACACAGTAACACATGCATCTGGAAATCATTTCCAGCAGCTAGAGGCCCTGCCATGCTTATTCTCTCTCTCTATCCCCCCTATCTCTGTCACTCTCACAGTCTGTCTCTCTCTGCTTACAAAAATAAAAGAGTAACATGTAGTAATACTACAGGTGTTCAGATAAGGTGAGCAGGTGATGAAGAGGGAATGACAGGCCAGGAAGAGGACACACACAAGTGTGCAAGACAATCACCTTGCATGCTTTCACTATGCCTAGACGCAAACCAATGTGGTCCAAGGTGAGGACATCTACATAATGCGTTGAAGGAAAGGGTTTATCTCAGGCTAACAGAATCCAGGAGAAACAGTATCAATGGTGGAAGAAGCTGGCTCACTTCCACAGATCCAAACAGAGATGAGAGAGAGAGAGAGAGAGAGAGAGAGAGAGAGAGAGAGAGAGAGAGAGAGAGAGAGAGAGAGAGAATACCTTTTAGAGCTGGACAACAAGATCCATTGGTAGTGACATAGCTCTTTCCCAGCAGAGCCCCACACACTGGAGGTTCAAGTTTCAAGCTCAATCTTAATAAAAATTACCCACTCAAACCACAGTGGGCATGGGACAGGTATGAGCATTCAGTATCATTTTGCACAGGTATAATTAGTGTTTCTATTGAAGATGGTATTACCACAGTCTGTGAAGCCCACAAGGCATATACTGTCTCCTTTCTGATGCTGATGTCTCAGTGTCTGCTGAGTTATGGACAGGGGTTTGCTTAGTCACTGTGTTTGAAAGGGGCCATCAAATTTCCTAAACCACTTTCAATTATTCCTTAGTAGGTTGGCTCTTATTCCCCAGGTGTCTTGTGATGCCTGACTTTTCTGGTGTCCCAGGGCATTCTCAGAATCCCCTGAAATTGCTGTTGGTTGAGTTAGATCTCTTCACTTTTCTGTGTGCTGATTTAGGGTTTAAATTTGAATTTTATTTTGCTTTGCTTTGTTTTTACTTCTGGTTCTGTTAGAACATCTGCTTTTCAGCTTCTGCAAGTTTGTTGCTGCTGTCTTCCCTATATTTTCTCCATCTTTGGAGGTTTTGTCTACTTAAAAATTATTCATCTCTTGTAGCTTTAAGGGGTTTAATCAGGAACAGATCAGAGGCTTGGTTCAATCTCCCACATACACATTCAGAAGCTTTTTCTCTGAGGTTTGTGAATTTGCTTTTCTAAAGCCCAAAACACATTCTGCAGAGACCCCAGTCTCACACCTGATGATCACAGATTCGAAGAGAGCCTGCTCACCCCATCCCAGAGTTCCCATCATTTCCACTTCACTGAGCCTGCTCTGTTTGCTTCCTTGTCATTGTATCCATGGTAACAGTTCCCATTCTTCCTTACTGAAACTTCAGAGATAAAAGAAAAAGAAAGTCTGAGCATCATTGTGCAAAATCTGTTTCCTCTTCTGGAGAAAGCTTTGCTTCAGCAGAGGAGTTAGTGGTGGTTAGGTGGGAGATATTAGGGAATGGAATCACATTTTTCTCTTGATGAAAGAGAATGTTAGGAATGTGCAACAATCAGTAACAACTTTATTGATTCTAATAAGCTAATAATATTCTTTTGGGTCTTACAAACAAAACATGGTCTTTGCTGTCCAAAAATCAATTCATTTTCAAATAATTATAAATACATATGCATCTATTTGTACCAAAGTTATACTTGAAGTAGGAAAAATATACTAATTCTGAGACTTTAAGAAATTCACAGAATATTTGTTTACTTAATAACAGAGAAAATTAATTCTCTCAAAAATCCCAAAAGAACATTTGTAAGTATATAACCATCTCTAACCTATGCTCTCTCATTGGCATAAACCTTGGAGGTCTGTTAAAGTCTGTACCCAATCTTGGGTCAGGTAGATAATGTCTCTCCGCTGAGTTCCAACCTCAGGAACACAATTGGGTCAAGTCTCAAGTCATAATTTGTTCCTCTCAAACCTTGATTCTAATAATGTAAGATTCATAGGAACAGAAAATAGAGTCATGGTTCCCAGGGTTTGTAGTATGAGGACAACAGAAAGATGTCTGTCAAAGGATACAATATGTTTTTAATGATTAAGTCCTGGGGATTATATGGTGATCATAGTGAACAGTGGATCATTTACTTGGAAATCTAAAAGATTAGAACTTAAGTATTTGGGGCACACAAAAGAATTGTTGTGTGATAATGTTACTGCAAACCCAAAAGTCATCTTATTCCTAGGTGGAAGTTGTCTAATTTTAGAGACAACTTCTCAGTCAAGAAGACCAAACAGAGACAAGAAGAATAGTTCAATAATCTTTTAATGGAATCAGAGTTCAGGGAAAGGATAGCACACCTTACAAGAAGGCAAGACTTCGAAATGGGAAAATAACAAAGAGCTGGTCACTGCAAGCCTTTATTCACTGACACTTCCATTGAGGTGGACATAATGATTGCGATCGGGCTTGGCGAACAGGAGTGTTGGGCATGAAAACCATGCTCCACCTCCCTTGGACAGTTGAGAAACAAATAATCGACTGCATTCTGTTGCTGTTGCTTTCACTTTGCTCTCAGTTAAAGGCTGTCCTGTGTGACCCAGAACTCAAGATGGGCACTTGAGTTAGGAGATGGAAAACTGCATGAATTCCTGACCATGAATTTACCTTTTAGCTTTTGTTAACTTTGGAGCAGGAAGGAAGGACTAATTTTATTTGCTGAAATCAGTTCACCCCTTAACTTTGTGTCTATTTTACAGCCCCCAGCAGCTCTTCTGTATTCATTGTAACTAAGCTGTGACAAGCAGTGTGGGGATGGCTTGTTAGAATGTTGGCATTTGAAAGTCTTAAGCTGTTTCTTTGAGAATCTCCTCTTGCAATCCCTAAATCTGTGTATTCTAACAGTAATGGATGTGTTCATTAACATATATATTGTTTTCTTTCCCTCCTATTTTTAGCAGTTTTCCTATTATTTTTTTGTTCAGGACACAAGAGAATGAAGATGATAATCTCCAAATGTAATTGAGTCCCTATTAACTGAAAATGGATAGAAAAGATTTTAATGGTATTAACACAAAACATATAGTTCTAATCTCAAAAAAGATAATTTATTCTGGGGCCAAATATGAGTGGACATAGCCCAGGAATACTGATTCGGGTTACTCCACATTCCATGTTCTAACATATTAATGATTTCATGAAGGTTTACAGTTTTAAAACAAAAGAAAATTCAGAAACTAAGACACTTTTCTAATACAATGATGAAGACATCAGGTTAATGGGTCCAAGCAAAGTAGAGAAATCTCTGCTCCAGGCTACAGATTTCATATGATAACATTTTTGGCCTTAGGGTTGTTGGTAAGGGGGCTATGTCTCTGTTACTACATTCCAAAACTTCTCATCTTGTGACCTGGTAGTCATAAAGATGTTAGGTCAGACACAGAGGTGGGTAATAAATAGCTATTAAGGAGCTGACGCTATCCCAAGGCTCTGATCCTGTAATATTCTATGTCTCTGTGAGCACAAAGGTTTCATCAATTTATTGGTCAAAGTAGATGCACGACTTCTCTGGAATTTTAGTTCACAATGGATAAAATAATTTTTAATGATCACTTTTCCAAACACCTTCACCTTTGCCTAGTCAAAGTCCATGGTTTTATCTATTTATTGGTCAAAGTAGATGCAGTGCTTCTCTGGAATTTTAGTTCAAAATTATAGGATAGTTTTTAATGATGACTTTTCCAAACACCTTCACTTTTGCTTAGTCAAAGTCAGTATTCCTCTTCATGTTCACAAAGTGTTGACATACTCAGGTTGTAGCCCCAAATCCTCTCTCTCTCTCTCTCTCTGTGTGTGTGTGTGTGTGTGTGTGTGTGTGTGTGTGTGTGTGTGTGCAAAGAAGAGCTTCACTTCCTATGGCTTTCCTTTCCCTTTTTTCATTTCCTTTTTCTTGCTCTGTAAGATATTGTAAGATATACCATTTTAAAATTTCACTTTTTCTTTCCTTTCTTTTTTTAAAAAAATTTCTTTGTGTGTTGTTGTTGAAGGGGGCAATGTCTCTGGATATTCTCCCCCATCATGGCTCTTACAATCTTTCTGCCCCCTCTTCTGCTCAGATCCCTGAGTCATGGTGGGTGAGTTTGAAGTCTGCTTTACTGTTGAGGTCTTAAGAGTCTCTGGATTTCTGCTGTGGATTGTGTTGGGTATCCTCAGTGTCTGTCTCCACTATCCTTTCCCAGGTTCTCTGACTTGCTGTGGAGGTAGTTCTCTTGCTCATCTCACCACGTCCTCAGAGGTTTCACCTGGGCTCTAGGTCATAATTCTCCCCACACAAACTGTGAGCAACTCCTCTCATAGTTCCTGTTCTCTCTAAAGCAATTCATATCTCACCTTCTGCCCCTACTGACTCACTGTTACCTCAAGCTCCTTCTGGTTTAACAGATACAAATTCACTAGCTTTCACTAGAAATTTGTAGGAAACAACTCTTACCCCACCAAGATGAAATCAGGTCCACTTTTATAGTAGGAAAAGTTATTGGCTTTGAAATCAAAGTGTAATTCCATCCTGAAAAGTGAAGTATTACCAATATATACTGTCGAATGAGAAATTTCCTATCTTTAAAACCTGTTTCTTGGTCTCTCAAAAAATCTCATTTACAGAAGTCTTGGAATTTAATATGATTTGTAAATTTCAGAGCTCTTGCCTAGCAAAATTGGGCAAACAATTAATCATAGCTACCAACATTTATAAATCCTAATGAAAATTGAAAAAAATAATTATAAACCTTATTTAAAAAGTAAACCATTCATGCATTTTATTTAACTAAATTATAAAGGGCTAATTTTGTTCTGTGTTCATAGTTTAAACTGACAGGCACAACATTTCAGTCTCTATGTTCAATGTGAAGAATTGTTTGGTTTGTGAAATATGAGCATTAAGTTTCATGTCAAGGAACAAGTTAATGGTCAGGCTCATATTCTTTTCATTGAGAGGTTTAGTCTCATGACTTGTAAACTGAATTAACTATGCACTTTTTTTGAGTAACTAATTATGATAAACATCTTAGATTAAAAATTTCATGATCTAATGTGCCAAATAATGTGAAAACATAGTAATAGCATTTAATTTTAAAATGACTTTTCATTCTGCTGCTAACAAATTATTTCTTACTTAGCATGGAGAAAATAGGACAAAAAGAAGTATAAGATGAAAAACCACACCAGGGATGGAGGAAGCCAAAGGCAAAGCAACATCTGGGTGTCATATTCTTGTGTTGCTGCTGTGTGACTTTGCCCAGGGATTAAGAAGAACTGCATAGTAATCTTAGACCTGCACTGTTAAGAGACCACAGAAATGGTTCCAGATGGTTCCACTCAAGTCCATTTTAGGAAACCAATGAGTTAGCTGAGGGGCTAATTAGAGTCTGGGTGACTCAGGTGCAGCTGCATCACCAAAATCCTACCCAACATGGGTGAAACCTCAGGAAATCTGCACCCCTAAAGCCTCCTGAAGGCAGCTTGGCTGATCAAAGGGTCTCATCTTCCCAGCAATTGTTTATTGCTTTTATTTCCATGGGAAAGTGCCTCATGAATTCCCCAACTTTCTGAACTCTCACTGCCTTGCAAGTCTCATGAGTTTCCTGAGCCATGTTAGTTTCATTAGTTTCCTGAGTCCTTTGAACCTTCCTTCTTTCAGGAGGATTGTTTTAATTGAGATGGGAGAGTCACACTACAGATGCTAAATATCTACTCTCAGTCACACAACTTTAAAAAAAATAAGATTTATACCTTATCTCATCCACTGATTATTTAGTGAAAGAAACGATTATAATGGAGATGTACCTGAGGTACACTAGGGGATGAAAAGAGGGAGTAGTTCAAATGGGTGTGGGGGTGTGGTTATGGGAGGATTGTAGGACATGAAATGATGATGATATTCAGACAGGAACTAAGTAAATTAACTAGAAAGAAACACGTTTTTGAAGAATTATGACTTTGAACTGTTTTGAAACTATTAAGCAAACAACTCTATGAAAGGGACACAGGGATTATGATAAATCCTGTTATTGATTTCATTTGACTGTTTCTTGCTAGTGGGAATGTCAAACAAACAAAAAAAAATGCTTTTTTCAGGCCTCACTATTTTAGAACTGTTGTTTCGTGATGCAAAACAAAGCAGACCTAATGACTGAATGTTATGATCAAGAAAGCACCACTTGTCTCTTAACACGTTGCCCTTAAAGCATTGCAGTTCCTCCACAGTGCACTGTTCGTAATACAAATGCATGCTGGCCCTGTGTCTGCTTCCTCACCATGTCTTTCCTCCACATTTGACTATGTGTCCTGCTCAGCAGAGTCCTGACAAGATACTATGAATTTTCGGCATTGGATAACCTCAGTTGGAGTAAGGGCACCCAATTACAGGTAATGCCGCTCCACACTACTTAAAGTTGGGAGAATAGAGACACAACCTCCATCCTACCTTGTAGATGACCACAAAACTACCCCACTGTTTCTCCATGTATTCCAGCATCTCTCTCATTCCACACATTTATTTTTCTCCCTGTTGGAATCCTCATCAACTCTACCTTTGAACAAAGCTGCCAGTAAGATCGTCACATTCTCACATACTGCTACAATTTTGCAGGTCCCTGGAAATTAAAGCATGTGTCACCATCAATCTTTTCTTCCTGAGTCATCGATTTATTTAAATTCCACATTCTTCTACCCAAACCTGCTAATGGCAGCTCTGTGTCACTCTGGGAGGAAAGCAAAAACAGCCGATCATGGTGAAGCAGGAATCCCCTTGATTTCTGGGGGCTACATTTTCTTGAAGCAAACAAAGATTTGGATGCTCCTGAAATAAGGCAGATGTAGAAGCACAGTAAACATGAAAGCAACAGGCTTTAATGCAAGTAAAAAGCTTCCCTCAGGATGGGAGGGGCCCAGAGCTAGGAGTCCATCTCTGTTACTGGGTTTTATAAGGTTGGGTCTCCCCACTCCCTCCCCTGTCATGTTCAATCTACCCATGAGCTCTCTTAAGACATATAGAACTGCTGGCCTTTAAAATTTTTTCCCAGCTTCTGCGTTTGTGGTGAATTGCATAAATAGACTGTGTCTGGCTTTTGCCTGACCCATTTTCTATCTGCCTATGTCCCTCCAAATCATCTCAGTTTCAGTCAGTGAATCTGGGAGTATGGAAGGTTTCACAGTGATACCATGATTAAATTCAGATTGCAGCCATTTTTTAACCAAATATTTGACTTAACCGCCCAGCCGTGTGCCACCTAGCACAGCAAAAGAGATACACATTACTCACACACCCTTGCTGGATCTCTCTTCTTTCTTCTCTCGCTGTCTTGCTTTACTGATATTCTGTTTCCTTCTTTTATTTTCAATGTTCTGACTACCTGCTCTTAGCTTATGTTTTACACAGAAGACAGAAAATAAGTATTAGAACAGTCCCATCAAAAAATAAAATCCAAAAAGCAACATTGCATCTCTCACTTTTGTTGACTGAAGGTAGGGGGTGCTGTTTGCAAAGAAATTATCTGCACTTGCTAAGAATTCCGGGAGACAGACACCTGAGGACATTTATAGTGCCGCATTATAGCTCTGCTTTAAATGTATCATTTCTCTCAGGTGCAGCCCATCAGACGATGATGCATGTCCTTATGGAGCTTTACAGACAGCAAATGTCACACACATATTCTTCTCATCGAGGAAGCAATGTGTTGTAACTAATAATGATTTCTCCAAATCACAGATTAATTGGTGTGAGGCTAATTTAGTATATCTCTAACCCAGCACAGTATCCACCGACTGAGTTCTTCATCAGTAACGAAACATTTGCACAG
This sequence comes from Zapus hudsonius, assembly GCA_004024765.1. Classification (NCBI taxonomy): domain Eukaryota; kingdom Metazoa; phylum Chordata; class Mammalia; order Rodentia; family Dipodidae; genus Zapus; species Zapus hudsonius. Next base: position 3,110 of record PVHP010026758.1, on the reverse strand, counting down.
ATAATAATATGCTTGAATTCTCAGGTATTACTTCTCTCATTGAAAGCTCCCGTCTTACATTGACCAGATCAATGAAAAGTTAGAGACAACTCACAGAGGAAAACTATCTCTTTTCTTTTCCTTCCCAAGAACTGACATCTTTGGAGTTTGTCCTCAAATGGTTAAAATTTTGAAATATCTCACTCTATGACTTAGAAACAGATAAAAGGAAAATAAAGTGCAATGAACATGATTCACATGAATTATAAGCACAAAAGGTAAAATGTAGCACAGAGTACTACATAATTTCCAGAGCTTCCTGAAAGAGCTAGAACTGTAAAGTTTGAAAGGTCATTGAATATTGAAGTGTTTTGACATGCCATATGGATAAAGAGCCTTAAGGACAAGCAATTTAAGTTGTTCCAAAAAGGTATTATTTCTCTAAAATATCCACTTTTGATATTTTCCCATATGACAGTTATCTGCAGACTGAATTATACAGGATAGACATGTAAGACATTTCAGAAAGCTTTGCGGTAAGCAAAGCCAAGCCTCCAAAATGAATTATCCAAGATGAAACATTCATTTTCAAGTGTTGAAGGCTTTCAGACATTGCAGAAGAAGAGAAGTAAGTTTGAACACATGGAATGATCTAGCTCAGGAAATGCAGATCAATGACAATGCATTTTCATGGCCAGTTTGTAGTTGAAATGTAGTGTCCCATTTTAAATTTCAAAATGCCAAACAGTAAAATAAAGTCATTTATTAATTAATAATGACCCAATAAACTAATGCTGAGTCTTGGATAAGCAGAATTTTTGTATATTGATGTCCTTTCTGTTGGGAAGTTTCTTACTTTGGAGACAATCTGATTTATTTTCACATGAAATACAAAATGGAGACCAAATTCATACCTACTCATAGGTTATTTGGGCCTCTTGTTTATCAATGGGACACCACTATATTACACATCCACAAGACTAGAGACTTACCATTTCTGGTAGTAAATAAATAATATATGATAAAATAAAATAACAGAGTGATAAAGCAAAAGCACGGCACAGCAGAATCAATGATTCAGTGCAAAGATTCAATAGTACTTCCAGATTCTCATTGTTGGACACTTCAGAACAGTGACTGTGAGCAAGGTTAACAGGATACAGGCTGTTATATACTCAAACATCCCCACAGGCATGCACCTATCTCTGGGTAATGTGTAATGGGGTAGGTCTTCTGAGTGCACAGTGATGGAGATTAGGAGCAAGGTAGCCCTTATTCTGTAGGCATGTAGTCAGTGGTACAAGTCCAAAACGAATAAGCAAATATGTGAATGGTCTGGCAGAGACAATATGCAAAGAGAAAGCAGCATCTTGGCACTAAAATACAAAAGAACCCCTGAATTCCAAAGGGTCAAAAATACTGAGATATGCTGACTTACCTGAATGTCAGCTGGACTAGCCAAAGTCAACAAGCCTTTGTCTAACTCCTCAGCCTATCAGGGCCCTCACTTACATTCCAGTTATCCAATCCAATCTACTAATCCAAGTCACTATGTGGCATCCCCATGTGGGAGCTAGTCTTCTTTGCTTTCCCTTTCTGCTTTACCTTCTAAGGCATCCTTGTTTAACTTGCTCTTCTGTTCTGTCTATACTTCTCTTTGTTGTTCTCAAGACAACTGACTTGGGCCCGCTGGTTTGGAAAGTTGTATCGACCATTAAAAGACCAATACCCTACCCCCTAAGCTAAATCCATCCAGAGCCTAGCAAGGCTCCATGGCTCTTGAAACCCGTGACAAAAGAAAGTGGGTAAAAGTAGGTCATCACTTGAATCCTGGCTTATCAGGGACCTTTATTTGAGAACATATGATGGAAAACCAGAAGCCAGATGGTTAGTTTGAGGAGATTATAGGAATTGTGTCTTTAGAGCTCAACACAAAAACATGACACTTGTTTCCTAATGCTTGAATTGAAGGTCTTTATTGATCCTCACATTTGATGGGAAAAGCAAATGCAAGACTGATCTTGAAATGGAGAGCCAGCATCTCCAGAGGTGAGGCAAGAGTGGTATCTGCAGCTAAGAATCAGAGACCAGCTTAGATTCTCTTCTCTACTTGGAAAAGGAAGACCTTCTGGCAAATCCACCTGTATAACTAACACATAGCTGCTTCAATGGTTCTAGGGGCTGGGGATAGATAGCGTAGTGCATAAATAGACATTCTTTCATGGAACTTACATGGAGCCTGAGTGCAGTCAAGAATCAAAGCAGAGATATAAAAGGTAAGACCCTATTGCTGAAGATTCCACAGGCTGCGGTCAAAGGACATTAGAATACCATGCTGGTATAGAAAAGGTAAGCTAGCTTCCTCCCAGCTAGCCCTCATAGTGCTGGAGAGCCCAGTTGGAGCTGCTGGAGGACAATGGTCACCAACAACATGGATAAGCAGAGGACCTTGCAGACTGTGAAATCATCCAGCCAGATGATATGTACATATTTGTACAATAGTGGCATGTAGCCTCTATAAGTAAACAATTGTTCTCTGATTGGACTCAATACCTAGTTAGTGGAAGGGAACTAATATCTGGTAATGGAAACCAAGTCAGAATTCCATGGTCAGGAAAGAGGTGACTGATATACCATAAATCTAAGCAACATTACATACACCCTTCAGCCCAAATTACTTGGTTGTAGAATCTGTTTTATTTTACAGATGGCAGAGAAATTGGGGGAGAAACTAGATTCAACAATAAAATAAGACTATAGCCAACTTCCTAACATGAGACTTTCCACCTCTATCACATCTGCCAGGACTCAGGAGAAACTGCCCAGGAAGCAACATCATGAGTACTGCTCTTATTGATAGCCTGACAACAAGCTCCAGGGTGATAGTGACAGATACTTAGAATAATCAAAACTTATTTAAGCAGAAAGTCCTGCCATGGCTCAGGGAACTATGTGGAAGAGGGGGGAATAATGTAAGAGTCACAGAGTGATAAGAACACCATGAGGCATTGATCTTTGCTACCCCACTGGGACTGACTGTGGCCTTCATGGCCCTACAATGACTATCATAACCCCACTGAGCAGGGCCCAAGGGTAACAGAAGTTGGGGTGAGGGGACAATACTGTAGAAT
>PVHP010026757.1:0-24330 GCA_004024765.1 Zapus hudsonius | reverse complement strand
CAATACCAGATGGTCCTCTGACCCTCCTGCACACGCCTCAGCACATATGCACCCACACACAGACAAAACACAACGCAAAAATAAATGACCTTGGCATCTATTCAGTAACAGCTCTTTCACTCCAGGAAAAGTTATTTTGGTTCTCCGAGTTTGGGTTTTCAAATATGAAGTAAATTAAGAAATTTCCAGAAAGTGCAAATTTTCCAAAAGAAAATGGCTCATAAAGCCCTTATATAGGAAAAACAATGCCAAGGAAAATATATGTGCTTGCCTACACTGAATTATGCAGTGTTATATGTGGGTAACTAGAATGCCTCTTACCATCCATTAAAGGAAAATTCTCTCCCTGGCTGTGTGTCCATGCAAGATTCATGAGGCAGGTGAGTTATGGATGTGATTGACAGAACAAATCTACCTATTCCTGCTCAAGATGCACCTCCAGTGGTTGTCAGAGCATCATTTGTGTACATGAAAAATAGCTCATTTTAATAATGAGAGAAGAGTCTCAATGCTGAACTTGGCAGACATATGGACTCAGGAATGATAACTTTTCAATTTGGCAAATCATACCTCAATTTCATTCTTGACAACCAATCCATAGGTATAAGGGACTGAATTGAGTTCATATAAATTTTAAAGAAGGTGAATATGATTATTTGGGGTAGTCAATGAAATACTGACAGAAACATTTTTAAAGACCACCTCTGAGACTGGGAAATGTTGTGCCTTTATCTGAGTATATCCTTAAGCTATACTAACCAGGAGAGATGGGCATTCCACAGAGAGATTTGCACTAACAGCTCTATGGGGAAGCATGGGATATAATCCATAAAAATCAACTCACTGCCCATCTAAGCATCTATGCTCTGCTTGGCTCAGGGTGCTAAGAGAGAAATAGACAAATGCACTGATCCTTAAAAATCCTATAGCCTTTCAGAACTCAGCTACATGTGCTCTGCTTGGTCACAAGTATCTTTATCTGAAAATTTCTCCTAACCAAGTACCTGAATGGATCCTCAGCTGTGGACTCTTGGCAGAGGACAGTTGGATTTGCATTTCTTCCCCAAATCCAGCATCTACCTTTCAGTGGTCATTTAGGCTTAGAATAAGTATCATCACATTCCATCCCTAGGACAGATATTTTCTTTATATTAATGAGAAAATTTCGTATTTGTGCTGCTGGGGCTGGAGTCCTGCCCTGAAATCTGGTCCATTTAATTGGGACTCAGAACCCTTCAACATTTACCAGCTGTCAATCTGCAGTTGAAGGATAAAGTCTGTTTACCCTCATGCAGCTTGCTGGGACTTTATCCTGAAACTTTGCTGCAATTAATACCTCTAAGTCTAGTGATTTTCTTCCTAGATGTCCCATTCAACATAGACCCCATGGGACACCAACTCTACCATGCAATGCATTATGGTCACCAGGGTGATTCCCACACCCTAGCTGCTGATGAATCCCTTCACTTCAATTAGATTAAACGTGTGTGCATGCTTGCATGTGTGTGTGTGTGTCTGAAGACACATGCATGGATATGGAATATGGAAGTCAAAGGCTACTCTGGCATTGGTTCACTTAAGACAGGGTTTCCCATGTGTCACTGGAGATTTCAGGCTAGCTTGCCCCATAAGCTTCTAGGAACTCTCTAGTCTCTACCAGTCATCTTGCTATGGTCCTCTGGGATTACTGATGCTCACACTATTGTGTCCAGCTTTGACTGGGTTCTGGGAATTTGAACTCAGGTCACTATGCTTATACAGCAAGTGCTTTTACCCAGTGAGCCATATCAACAGTCCAAGACATGATATTTTTATACATAAAATTAAATAGCAAGCATATAATGAACAATCAATGAAATATAACCAAGGGCTAATTCATATGTTACCATCTATATGTGATCCCAGAGAATATCAAAAGGAGTGTATTAAATATTAATGGCTCATCGCATATATCTTTACTAATCTGTTGAAGGTTTTTGATTGGGATGATGCACAATTATGCCTCTTCCATGGCATATGTAAAACATTACTTTGGGCAAGAAATTAGATTTGTATTTAAATAATTGAGATTCTGGAAATTTTTCACATTTTACTTCCACCTTTCAAAATACAAAATCCTCTCCACTAAGCCTGGATGATGAACATAATAAAACTTAATCATGTAAAATAGTGTTACTCAGGTATTTAGGAAGTGCACTTCTGTAGGGCTCATTGAAGATTTCTGAAGCCACTAGTTGAGATGAATAAATACAATGAGCAGGAGTGAGCTCACAGACTCAAGGCTATTATTCAAGGAAGACAGCTTCCCAAAAGGCTAGATTAGCTCAGCCCAGCCTGTCAGGTTCTGCTTTGAAGGTTGAATCTTCACAGTGAGGAAAAACAAACAGCAAAGAAATCAAAGGCAGGACTGGTTTCCTCAGTGGCAGGACCCAAATGATGATCGGGACTTTCAGCTAAAGTCTTTCTTTTCTCCTCACTTGCCTAATCATAAAACTTTAGATGAGAAATTTCTAATGACATTTTCAGTGGTCACATTTTCTACCAAAAAATATCTTGGTCTAACTGACTATCCCTTGTATATCTTATGAACTTAGAAAGTAAATATTCATAATTGTAATGTTGAATATCTTATCTTCTAAAATATTTATAATCTTCAAAATTCAAAGTACACTGCCTGTTCAAGTAGACAGCATGATTCTCTTCCCATAAAAAAAGCAGTTTGGATAAGAAATTAGTTATTTCCCTGCATTGCTTTTCTTGCTGCTGTGAGAAACTGTGTGAGAAAAAAGACTTAAGAAAGGGATTGTTTGGCTCACTGCATAAGGGTACAGTCCACCATGGTAGAGAAGTCCGGTGGCAGGTGCAGGAAGTAGCAGCTCACATTGTGTCCAGAGTCAGGATGCAGAGAGAGATCTGCTCTCTCCTTATCATTCAGTTCTGGATCCCAGCCTGCGGGAGGGTGCCACCCACATTCAGGGAGAGTCTGCCCTCTTCAGTTAAATCTTTCTAGAAATCCCCTCATAGTCACACCTAGAGGTGAGCTTTCATGGTTCTAAACCCAGTCAAGTTGACAATAGTCATACCATCCTTCCAACCTTCTTGTTTGTTTTGAGAGAGTATCTTGCTACCTAGCCCAGATTGAACTTGAACTCCTAATCATCCCACCTCAGCCCCTTCCAAGTGATAGAATAACAGATGTGTACCACTTTGTCATCCTTTTAATTTTGAAGTTTCAGTCCTCCTAATCATAAATTTGATTATTTTTATTTAATACATATATATACTTATATGTTTTGAAATATACATATTTAATGACCCACATTGTAGTATAGTAGATCTGATGGCTTTGAAAGTCTTCAAAATCATCAACAATACCTGGCATCTATAATCATTTGCACTGATGATGATGAAGTACATATCAGAATAATTAGGGCTACAGGAGGAATCAGATGAGCAAAGTATCAAACAGGATCTTCCAATAATAATCATCTAAGTATATTTGGATTCTATATTCTAAATGAAACTTTAAATAGATGAAAAAATAAGTCTAGCATGAAAAACAAGATTATTAAAAGTTCATAGGAGTAGATATATAGAAAGACTGCACTCCAAAAATGTGAGCTTTGACTAGTTAATTCTGCTGACTGCTGTTTGTCCCTCAGTTGGTAATTAAGCCATACTGTGCTTCAGAGCAGCATCCCCTAAGGGAGAGGCTGATGAAGGTGTGTGCTTAGGGCCATTTCCAGGATTTCTGGGCTCTTGTCACCAATACAGCTGGTCTTTGGAATCATTCTCAGCTTGAAAAACACCCAGAGCACCAGGAGAGCCTTTCAGGATGGGGATGGGGGGAATGTGTCAGAGGTCCAGGGAGCATTAAACAACAAGCCACTCTACAACCCACGTGGTACATTGTGCAGTGTTTAACTGTACAGTGGGAACATGAATATCACAATCAATTTAACAATTAGCATTTTATGAGACAATAGGCATATTATTGTTTGAAACAGTAGTGAACACTTCAGACAGAGAGCGATTGAGCCCCTCCTGAGTGGCTGCTTAGTTCTTTTCATGGAGGCTTAATGAACAAGAATGAAAAGCAAGAAAATATTATTTGGAAATCCATTTAAAAGCACATTTTATTCAAGCACTATGACTTTCCAGGTTTTTTTCTGAAGCTATTCATAAAGAAAATAACATTTTGTTTAAAGACAAATAGTGATTTCACTGGCATACTCATAAGTTCCTTGGTGTTTTATAAGAATATATTAATTTGTAAATTAATACATACCATCATTTTGCCAAATTAAAAAACATTTATATGCTTAAAAGCATTCCTATTAATATTGTATTTCCTACTTTCATATTTAAAAATATCTACAAATAGGTAAATTGTAGTTTTCTCTGTGGACAGAAAGAGAAAACAGGATTTCTTTGAGACTTAAAGAGACAAATTCTATTTTATACCTTTAATTTAGGCAGGTAAATATTTTAGGGAACTATTGCTTGAGTAAGACTTTTCCCTGACAAGACTTGAAGCTATGAATGAAGAAGACGAATATGTCACCTAGTCTATAAAGGAATCCTAGAAGTGGGAAGGAATGGGTAGGGGCCAGGAGTACCACTATTGATTAAGAGGCTAATTGAATTGTGACCAAAAGAGTGTCAAAAGTAGATAGAATACTAAACTGTTGGCAACAATTTAAACTGTTTTTATCTGTTGAAACCATTCTTCTTCTAGGCTTGAGTGGGAACAATTATACTGTGATCTCAGGAGGAAACTCTCCAACACTTCTAGGGTGCCTCACCAAGTGCCTGGACCTTGGGAGGAGCTCAAGAAATAATCTCAAGATAGGAAGGATGGAAAGAGAGAAGGAGGAAGGGAAAGAAAAATGGAAGGGAAAGGAGAAGAGAGGAAAGGTAGGACAGTTCTTACTAAGCCAAGAAACCTCCCCAAGAAAAATACAATCCTCCTGTCTCTTCCTGTTGTACAACTTTCCTCACATTCTTTCATTCACCACCTTGTTTCTTGCTATCTTTATTCTCTGCCTGGCACCACCAGGAATTTATTTCTTCTTTTGGGGGGGGGGAGAAGGAGGTTTAAGGTAGAGTCTTGCTCTAGTTCAAGCTGACCTGAAATTCACTATGTAGTCTCAGCCTGACCTCAAACTCACAGCGATCCACCTACCTCTGACTCTCTGGGGCTGCATTTTATGTGACCACCAGAAATTTAAGTTCATATAAAATACAACTACAAGGGGCTGGAGGGATGGCTCTTTGGGGAAAAGTGCCTGCTTTGCAAGCCTGAGGACATGCATTCAGATCCCAAGCACTGATGTACGAGCAGTGCAGAACAGCATGTACCTGTCATTTCACACTCAGGAAGATCCATGGAGCTTGCTGACTGGCTAGTCTAGATAAATCGGTGAGCTCTGGGTTCAGTAATAAACCCTGTAGAGAGTGATGGAGAAAAATGTCTAACATGGACTTTGAACCTCCACATGCACACAAATGCATACATCCTCACGCACATATGAACACATGCACACACAAGCACATGCAAAAAAAGGGAGAGAAAACTTATTCAAATGGAAATATCACATTTCGTCTCCCAGAAATGTTTGTCATTTTTCCTATTCTTGTCTATTCATTTGTCCTATTCTTTTTTAATGGTTTTTAGGGTCTTTATTTTTTTTTTTATTTTCTTTATCTATAATTAGATGCACTGAATGAGCGAATAAAGTGCTGATGTCCCCAATTCCCTGATTTCCCTCTTCCTTGTCCCCAGTCAGCTGCTATCCTCCTCCGTGGACAGTCTGAATCAGTCCATGAGGTAGGGGATTATGGATAGCCTAGGAGTCAACCCGGTTCCACCCCCCTTTGTATATTGTTACTGAGGAAGGCCATATCTCTGGACATTCTCCCCCACCATGGCTCTTACAATCTTTCTGCCCCCTCTTCCACTCAGTTCCCTGAGTCATGGTGGGTGAGTATTAAGGCTGCTTTATTGTTGAGGTCTTAGGGAGGTCTCTGTACTTCTGCTTTAGGTTGTGTTGAAGATCATTGGTGTCTGTCTTGCTGGCTTATCCTGTGTTGACTGATTGGCTGTGTTTATAGGTCTCTTGCTTATCCCACCACTGTCTGCAGGGTTCCATGTGGATCCTCCACGGTAGGTCTGGGGTGGCTCATCTCTTGCCAAGATGTCAGCTATCAGCCTATGGTTCATTGGTAGGGTTGGAAGAGCCACATCTCTCTCACAGCCTTCTGAAAAATACAAACAGAATCTCCATTGGAGAGTGAGATCAGTATAGGTTAAAGAGATAATTTCTGAATTAGCTAGATTCTATTGTGATTAGCCTCTTTGTAAATCACTTGTAAAGTGCATTTCTCTTTGGGGACCCAAGATTTTGGTTCCCAATGCATTTCACCCTGAGTCCCCAGTTCCAGTTAAGGGCTCCCTGTCACTTGGCCAAATTAAAAGCTGTTGATTACCTCCCCTAGGCTTTGGCTCCCCCATTGCACAAGCGTTCTTGTCTTGGTTCTCTGTTCTCTCCCAGTAGGAAACGTGGCCAGCCTACTCATGGCGGCAGACTGTGTTTCATATCAGTGGTCTCTGTTTGTTCCAGCTGATGTTGACCAGCTTCCCCTGGCAGCTTATGCAGTGCCTTCCAGCTCTGCACTAACTACCATCTGGGATTTGGTTACCATTCTGGACCTGGAAGGCTCTCTTGGTGCTGATGGATGGCTTTCTGTGGTTTCTTCAGCAACAGGATCTTGCCTCAGGCCTGGAGTGGGTAGTCAAGAGCTTTGACAGAATCCTGTCTTGTTTTGGGGACCTCATGGGTCACTTTGGTCAACAGCTCAGTGAGGGAAGCAGCCAGTGACTGGGACTAGGAGTTGCCAAACTGATCAATTTTTCATGGGCTTAGACTCTCTCCCTTTCTATTCAAGGCCACTCTTGTCAGATGATGCCCACTATTTGCTCCATAGGTTACATTATGTGATGATTTTATGATTTGGAACCAATTTTGGTTCAGCTTCATGTTTAAGTCATCTCCTCCCCTCCAATTCCTTACCCCTCTTTCACAAATTCTCAGTTCTCTTGACTGGTTTGCATAGTTAAGGTTCCTTAACCTAGTTACGAACTGCATATGAGGGAGAATATGCAGCATTTGACTCTGTTTTTTTTTTTTTGAGAGTTCGCTTAGTAAGATCTGCTCCAAGTCAGACCATTTTTTTCTAAATTCATCCATTTCTTCCAGGTTCTCTAGTTTTGTGGAGTAGTGGTTTTGTAAGTATGATCTGATGATACTTCTGATCTCTTTGGGGTCTGTTGTGACCTCTCCATTGTCATTTCTGATTTTGTTGATTTGGGCCTTCTCTGTTCTTCATTTTGGTTAAATTGGCCAGGGGTTTGTCAATCTTATTAACTTTTTCAAAGAACCAACTCTTTGCTATATCTCTTTTTTAATTGTCTTCTTCATTTCCAATTCATTAATCTCAGCTCTGATCTTACTTCCTTTCATCTTGAGCTCCTAGGGTTGGACTTTTCCCTCTGTTCTAATGACCTTAGGTGGGTGGTTAGTCGGTTGATTTGAGATCTCTCTGTCTTTGTTATGAAGGCATTTAGCACAATGAATTTCCCCCTTAGGACTGCCTTCATTGTGTCCCACAGGTTCTGATAGGATGTGTTATCATTATCATTTATTACTAGGAAATTATGAATTTCCTATTTGATTTATTGAATGAACCACTTGTTGTTTAGAAGCATATTGTTCAGGCACCTGTAGTTGGTATAGTTTCTGAATCTTCTCACATTGTTAGTTTCTAGCTTTAATGTGTTGTGATCTGATATGATGCAAGGGGTTACATCAATCTTCCTAAATTTGTTGAGGGAAGATTTATGACCTAGTACGTGGTCAATTTTGGAGAAGGCTCCATGTGCTGCTGAGAAGAATGTATATTCTGTGTCCTTGGAGTGGAATGTTCTGTAAATATCTTTTATCCCTAGCTGGTCTACAGTGCTGATGAGCTCCATTATTTCCCTGCTTACATCTTGTTTGGATGATCTGTCTAGGAATGACAGTAGAGTGTTAAAGTCTCCTACTATGATGGTGTTGGCATCTATATCTGTTTTGATTTTGAATAAATTATGTTTTATGAACTGAGGAGCCCTTGAATTTGGTGCATATATATTTAAGATAGTGATATCTTCTTGTTGGATCATCCCTTGATGAGTAGGAAGTGGCCATCATTGTCCTTTTTTATTGATTTTGGTTAAAAGTCATTTGTCCTATTCTTGTCTTCTCTTTTTCCACAGTTCTGGAGATCAAATCCAGGTCACTGAACATGCCTCACAGGTACACATCTTGCTTTTCTTTCATTGTTTTGTTTCTCTCTTGCTTGGATTACTATGCTAATGGCTTCCAATTCTTCTTCCTTCTCTTATGCATTCATTAGTTTGTATTCTACTATGAGGAAAAAGGTTACTATCTCTTGTATCATGCTATAATTGCCCCTGATTTGGCTACCCATCATCACCTTTTTGAAATGTACACATCATTCTTTGCAGACTTTTTTTTAAAAAACACAATATGCCTCTGACCCTTCCCTAGAAGTATCCAAGGACTCCTGATTCTCTTAGTTCAGCATGAATTTGGGCCACCTGCATCCTGGGGTTACATAGTGTGAGATTGTCATTGCTTTCAGGCCCTCCTATTTTACAGAGTGAGTGCAGACACACCACATTGTCATATGTGCACAGATGCATCCCTAGCATTATTTTTATACATGTGTCGACCATTTATAGACACATACTGAAATCAATATCTATAATTTCACCTTGACACCACAGGGTTCATTGCCATTTTCTTTCTTTCTCTGTTTCTTTATCATCCTTGTACTTCTTAATTTAGCACCCATGTGCCTGGAGGTGCTATCTTCACACCCAGAACTCCACCACACTCCCTCACATTGCTGGACTCCCACTGTCGTTGGACTTTGCCTCCTACCATGATTCCCTCCTCACCCAACTTCAAGTTCACAGTTACACTACTTACATAGTGTGATAAAATATTTGACACAAAACAACTTGAAGGAAGAAGAGCTTATTCTGGTTTATTTTGGTTTGAGGGGGATAGGGCCTATCATCACAGAGAAGGTTTGGCAGATGGAATGAGAGGTGGTGGGCCACAATGTATCCAGTCAGGAAGCAGAGAGATGGATGCTAGTGCTCAACTCACATTCTTCTTTTTATACAGGTTAATATCTAGCCCATGGAGTGGTATTATCACACTTGGGATTGGTCTTCCCACCGCACTTAACCTAAACTAGAAACTCCCTCACAGGCATTCCCAGAGATCTACCTCCTATGTGATGCTAAATCCTGTCAAACTGACAATGAATATTAACCATCAGAGCAATCTAAGGTGGATCTCAACAGTAGCCCTCACACAGTGCCCCTTACGGGCATCAGTGGTGTTTGCAAGGTTGTGCCTCTATTTTTTGCTTCCAATGAAGCTCAGTAAGCAGGCTGCAGTCACCCACACTCAACATATGGGTTTTCTGTCCTCCCTTTCCACTTCCATTGCTAAGCACCAGAAGCAAAGCATCTTTATAAGGAGGCCCCCCCCAACCTGCTGAGTCCTCACTGTGGGACTTGTGCAGAAGCCCTGATTTGCCCTCTTTGAACTTCAACACCTGTCCCCATCTTCACAGCATCTCAAACTGCTCAAGCAGCTACACCACCCTCCCCAGGGTCCATGCCACAGCCCAGCTCACCGTGTTTGGGCTAAGGTGGGAGGAAGGAATGAAGAAAACAAACTCTGAACTTACAGGAATGTATTCTGTTAAGTCTCTGGATTGATCACACTTTAAAAATCTAGAAGATGATTTGCCTATTCTCTGTATCAGCACTCCTTTAACACAATACCAAACAGAGCTGGAAAGATGGCTCAGCAGTTCAGATGTTTGCCTGTGAAGCCTAACAACCCTGGTTCGATTGCCCAGTACAGATGTAAAGCCAGATTCGCAAGGTGGCACATGCATCTGGAGTTTGTTTGCAGTGGCCAGGAGACCCTGGTGTGCCCAGTCTCTGTCTCTCTGTGTCTCTCTCTCTCTTTCTCTCCTATCTTTCTCAGCTTGCAAATAAATAAAAAAAACACAAAAGAAAATTTTTAAATGAATACCAAGCATACAAAACAGAATAATGCACCTTCTGGGGTATCGTCATGTTCTCATTGACTGAAAAAAAAATATATATATATATATTTGTTTTACTATATGCACAATAACTTGGCTGAAATTGAACTTCACATAATATTTTGGGAAAGCCATAAATTATAGTCATGAACCACACTTCATGTGATTTATTTCTGATGAAGTAGATACTTCTAAGCGAGTGGATGAATAATTTAATCCAGGTTTATTTCAACAATTGTTCACTCTACCTTTTTGTAGTCTAGCCTTAAGCATGAGAGGAAATTATTTTCTCTTAGTACTGTTAATGAAAAATCTATAGTGAATAATGTTTTATTTTGAACTAAATCATTTCAATAGGCAGAGGTGACACAATTGTGGCTGAAACCTGTGCCATCAAGTTGACAATAAAATGTCTATTTTTTAAAGTGATTTGATTTGAAACAGCCACAATGTTCTGTTGTGATACTGGCCACTTAAAGTGACTTTCTTCTTATGTGTTGACATTTGCAAAACTGAAGTAAAATCCATTTTTCCAATAAGCCCATACTGAAGAAATAAACATTTTAAAACAGCCAGTGCCAAATAAGTTAATATAAGCAGTACCATTTGTATTTAATTTATTGTTCAGTGACTTCTAAAAACTCTGGCTTTGATTTAATAGTGAAGTTTTGTGATATTTTCTGTTGGTTTATGACTATCTAAATATTATTAAAGCACCATAAACAATGCATTGTATATACACATTGGAAGTGACAGAGACAGATTACCTATTTTGTCAGCCAGCCCTTGAAGTGATTGGAAATTTCACCAACCAGGAAACAGTCGAGGACTGGGTACTGATGGAGAAACAGTGGACGGTTGCCATCTATCCTCTGTAAGCTAAAGGTAATTCTGTACTGAGATCAAGCAGCTGAGTCCTCTTAATGGTGTGGCTTGAACTGGTTTGTATTTCACAAAACGAGATTTCTCTCAACAGGTATTCGAATGTCCACTGCTAATGTCTCCAGTGGACAATCACTTTCAGTAGGAGTTGGGAGAAAGCTTCCCATCTTTCTTTTTATTTTCCCCCATCTTTCTACTCTGCAATCTGATTATGTGTTTGAAACTTTGAGAAGCTGGGACCCCACTGGGTAAAGTCCTTCTGCCTAAGGAAAGGCTGATGGTAGAGTTAGCACCCTTCACTCTGGGTGGTCGCAGTTTGAAAGCCTTCCTCTTAAGGCTCTTATCATCCAGCAGTGACCTGCACCTCTAGTGCTATTTATCAAGTGAACAGTCTTGCAGTCTCATAACAGCTCCGGGTGGGGGTTCCATTGCAGGGTCCTAGGCTGTAAATCAGGCCCCTGGGGCTCTCTAGCTTTAGGCAGATGAGTCTATGTTATAAAGTAGCCCCTAACAATGCAGATTGTGATTCTAATCAGATTAGCATGCTTTAATCACTATCTTTATTTCTGTGGCTTATTTTCCACTAATTAAAGCTAGTAAAATTTCCACTGCTAATTTAATTAAGGAAGCAGCTCATCCTTACCAGTCATCATCTTTCTGGCTTCATGCACAAATTTAAACAAAACCCGATGCCTGCAGGTGATTCGACTTGGTGTCTCACTCTAACCAAGGAAATTCCTTTCACTTCTCAGAGGTTTCTTTATACAGCCTTGACGGGGGAGGCACTGACAACCAGTACCAAGAGATGAATCTGATTTGGATTTTCAATAACTTCAATGTGTCCTGTTCAGTTCCATATCTGTAATCCCCATATAGTGCCCCCAAATAAAAGTCATGTCAATAAACTTGCCAGATCAAGGAGAGAAGAAGGAGGCTTGTCGAATTGAATTAACTGTTTGTTTAGATATAACATCTGTTCTAGTTTTCATGCAAATCTAAGTGCTTGAACAGACAATGCCAAATAAGTCAATATAAATAGAACCATATTATTTAATTGATAATTGAGTGTCTCCTCAAATATTAACCCAAGGGCCGGTGAGGTGGCTCAGTGGGTAAAACACTTGCTGCCCAGTGAGGGCTTCAGTTTAGATCCCAGAACCCAAATAAACACTGAGCATGGAGGCACATGCCTGAAATCCCAGAGCTGGGAGGCAGACAGGAGGATTCCAGCACGTGCTGGCTAGCGAGTCCAGCTGAATCAGTGAGTTCTGAGTCCAGTGATTGAAGAAGACTCATGCCAGGCTACACAAGCACACACACACACACACACACACACACACACACACACACACATGCTCAAGCACCTGCGCACATTTGCATCTACACATACACATACATTCATAAACACATGCATGTGGATCACACACATACATGCAAAGAATAATAATTCAGATACACTTGTACACATAAATGGATTATATTTGCAAAACCAGTTATTTTTTCCAACATACATGTAAACAGTGATGGGTTTTCCCAGTTGGCTCCAAGAACATGTTGGACCCATACATGCTGATCCAATGTACTAGTGTTTCTCGCTGAAGCTCTGTTCCTGAGAAGCCTATTGCCCAGGTTACTTCAGTGTCTTTCTCTACTTCCAAGTCTGCACATTTTCTAAAATATTCAAAGTGCTTAATGGCAACAGGGACTCACCCACATTAAATGGAGAAAAAGGTAGTAATGAAGTAATTATCTTGACTATCATGAGTTTACAAAAAACCTTTGTCAATAGCCAAAAACATTGTTTTTACAAGGAAAAAAAATATTTGGTTTGATATTTACATCTGAAGAGTGCTTTCTGATATCAGGATATATTCTAGTGACTAGAATTTGTTGCCTGAAGAGACTGTCCCTTCAGTGTAGTTCCAAAATACGACCTTCATATCTAGATGAATTATTAAAACTCTTAAGATTATCGCTTTTAGAAGTAAATCAGAGCCCAGGAATAGTGGCTCGTGCCTTTAATCCCAGCACTTGGGAGGCAGAGATGACCATGAGTTTGAGGCCAGCCTGAGTCTACATAGTGAATTCCACGTCAGCCTGGCCTAGAGTGAGACCGTATCTCAAAAAAATGAAAAAGGTAAATCAGGAAATCAGGGTGCAGTAGTGCATGCGTTTAACCCCAGAACACTGGAAACAGAGGTAAGAGGATCCTTATGAGTTTGAAGCCACCCTGAGCCTACTTAGTGAGTTCTAGATCAGCCTGGGCTAGTACAAGACCCTACCTTGAAAAAGCAAAAAACAAACAAAAAGGAAATCGTGTAAAAGGTAGGGAGAGATGGCGTTGGGGTTCCTAATTCTTTTTCTTTAGAGTAACTTCTTGTTCATTTGGCTTCCCCAAGGCTTTGTGGCCCTAAGGACATCTATATGGTATAATTTTACTTATCTATGGTTACTAAGGTTTTCAGATGAGTTGTGGAAATCTATGGATTGATAAACTGAGGCACACCAAATGCCAACCCTGGAAAACAGTTGCTTTGAAATAGCTGACTCAGTTAAAAACATGGCTGCACAGACATTCAAAGCAGCAGCTACACATCAATCCCAGAAATACCATCAGTTACTCATGCCTCCCTTCAGGCCCTCCCACACTGATTTTGGCTTTGGACTTGTCACTTTCTTTGACCAGTAAGAGGTAAGCTGAGCAGATACCAGCAGAGACTTGAAAGGTCTTCCCTCTTGCTCTTCTTGGCACTCCTGCTAGGGAAACGAGCTCATGCTGTCCTGATGGACGATAAGCACATGGCCCAGTTCTCCCCATCGCCCCGGCTGACATCCAGGCAAGCTCCAGAAAGCAGAGCTGCCAAGGTGACTGGCAGCTAATGACAGACACATGACTGAATGAGGCTGGGAGAAGAATTGCTCAGCTAAGCAGATTGCCAAGTTGCTGACACATAGGATTCCCAGCTAAGTGACTGACTGCTTGTTTAAAGTTACGAGTATTGGGCTGGGTTTGTTCCACGAAAAAAGCTAATTTTTACAAGAGACAGTGAGAGATTCAAACACATTTACAGAGGTAAAGATGATCACCCTTTCAGAATCTTTTCTCGGGGATGGATATGGACCACTGCCTACAGCAGGAGAAGTGGTACCAGGATAATGGCTTAACTACACTTACAAGAACACAAGAAAGGAGGAGAACTTTCACTACCAGTTTCAAATCTTAAGATAAAGTTACTCTAATTAAGGATGTAGGGCTATCATGAAGACAGACATAGAGATCACTGGAAATTAATACAAAGTCCAGAAGTACAGATTTATGGTCAATTCATTTTTGACACTTAGAATTCACTGGAAAAAAAGATTTTTTCAAAGAAATTGTGCTACTGCAATAACATATTCATATGAGATAATAATGGTAATTATAATTCTAAATTGTTATAATTTCATACAAACAACTCAAAATGGATCATTGACCCAGACGTGAGAGCTAAAATGATAGGAATTATAGTAGAATTATGAGAAAAAATCTGTGGCATGTGACATTAGGGTAAAGAGTCTTAAATGTAACCCTAATGCCATGATTAATAAAAGAAAAAAATATTAATTGGCCCTTATCAAAGTTTCTCCTTTCCAAGAGCCTGCATTAATATCAAATGACAAACCATAGACTGGAGGAAAGTATTTTAAAATATCTATTTCTAAATGAGTTACATTCAAAATATATTATTAACTTTGCAATTCAAAAATGAAATAAAGGGGCTGGAGAGATTGCTCAGTGGTTAAGGCACTTGCCTCCAGTGCCTAAGTCCCTGGGTTCAATTCCCCAGGACCCACATAAGCCAGACCCACAGGTGGTGACCCTGGTTCTCTCTCTCTCTCTCTCTCTCTCTCTCTCTCTCTCTGCTTGAAAATGAATAAATAAAATATTTTAAAATGGAATAAAACAATTTAAAAGTGAATAGAGTCCTAAAGGGGTTATTCAGCACAGCTGATATACATATAGCCAATAGCATGCTGAAAGGCCTTTGACAAAATTCTACATCCCTTCAGGACAAAAGTCCTGAATAAACCAAGGACAGAAGGAACATGCTTCAATGTAATAAAGACTATTTCTAACAAACCTATAGCCAACATTCTGCTAACTGTATGAAAATGGAAACTTTCCTCTAAGATCAAGAATAATGCAAGCTCAAGCACTCTTCCTGCTTGTTCAATTATAGAGTGGGACGTCTTAGCTATAGCAATAAGAAAATGCAACGAAAGGGGTACCAGCTGTAAAGGGAGAAGTGAAAGTATCCCCGTTTACATAGGACATGATCCCATACTTAAAGATCCTAAAGACTATACAAGGGAACACTTAGAACTGATAAACGCTTTCAGCAGAGAAGAATACAAGGTCCCACATACAAAAGTCCACAGCTTCTCTATTTAAAAATAATGAACTTGCCAAGAAAGAAATAAAGGGAGAATCCTTTTCACAATAGATCAAAATAAAATACCTAGCAATAAACCTAAGTAAGGAAATGACGGACCGCTTTGATGAAAACACAGAAGAAAGAACTTGGAGAAGAACTAGAAGACACAATCTTTGTGCTCACCGATTGGCAGAGTTAATGTTTTTGAAAATGGCTATATTACTGAAAAAAATTATAGATTCAATATGGTCTCCATCAAATTTCCAAATGTCATTCTTCACTGAAAGAGAAAAAACAATCCCAAAATTCATATGTGAGCACAAAAGTCAGTGGATTAAAAACCTTCCTCAAATCAGCCAATCAAGCAACAGACAAATGAACTGAATAGAAAATTCTTAAAAGAAAAAAAAATACAAATGACCAATACATACTGGAAATTTTTCAGTCATTAAGAAAATGGAAAATAAAGTGCTTTGAGATTCTATCTCATTCTAATCAGAATGGCGATCATCAAAAATAAATCGATAATACCACCCAATTCCACCCCAACACACACAATGATTGACTGCTGCTCTCACAACTCATAACCCACAACCCCATGGAGCACACCAGCAATCCCACAGAGGAGGGCCTTCAGTGGAATGGGGGCAGGTAGGGGGGAAATGATGGTACCCACACATGACTTGTTCATACAAAGTTTCTATGTATTTTCTAAAAGCTGTGATATTTACATACTGCAAGTAAAAAAATTGTAAATGCCAAAGTAACTATGATATTGAATCTGACTATAGCTGAAATGCAGGTGTTAAGTGACCTTTTCTCTCTCTGCTAGGGAGTGAGCATATGTGTGCATGCATGAGTCTTAATGACGGATGTGTTAAACAGAAGCACCTACCTTTAATTTGGCATTTTGGTAAGAAGTGAAAACTGTCTTCAAGTAATCACTTTAAGTAGTGGAGATTGAATAGTAGGGAGCTTATGGTTGCTGGTCATGTGGCAGGTTGGGAGAATGATGGGGACACAGCAGCCAGCACAGGTTGTAACTCTAAGAAACTGTCCTCCCACCCACCCCTTCCCACTGCCCATCCTGTCTGTGCCCATCAACCCTAAGTCCCATTGCTCAGCTTCAGGTTCGCATGGGGAACACATGCTCAAGCATATGGTTCAGGTTTGCTTGCTTGGCATGGCTGTTTGAAAAGACACTGTTTTAATAGCATAATATTATCACATTTTACCACTGTTCATGGAAATTTGAGGAAGGGACAAACACTATAAATATTGCTAATCTCATTTTGTCTTCTCGAATTTAAGAAATAAACTGTTTTATTACTTTACAGTGGAAAGGAAGATTGTACCTGATTTTTGTTTGACTGCATCCACTGAAAAAACATATATTGTAATAAATTAAATCTGGCAAGGATTAAGGGAAAATTCTCCATTTAAGTGACCAAACTGCTTACAGCCACATTGAATAAGTCAGTTAAGACATTCTGCCAAAATGGAGTATACTTAAACCACACCCAGACAAGTAAAAGTTTATTCTATTTTTTAAAGATTTCCATAGAAGAGGCTTATAGGAATTTTTGCCCCTTAAGGTGTGTAGTCTGTCTGAGAAACCTATTTTATATAACACAGGAGAAACAAAGGGAACAGATTCCTCAGATCTGCCAAATTTAAGGAATTCATATTATCATCATTCTGAAACGCAATGGAAAAAGTGGAAGGTAAAATTCATGCATTGTGTCTAGTGTGTTTATGATTAATGAAACAGAGCCTTATATTTTATTAAGGTTAAGTAAGCAAACCCAGCCAAGAAGCCGAGCTCCTGCATTTTAATTTGGGGAATTTCAGCTGTAATAAAGCAGCTGTAACATAAAGAAGTTAAAGCCAAAAACTGTTTCCATAGACTTCTACCATCGCTTTCCCCAGCTATTACACTGAAAGGATTATAGAGTAGCTACAGAGAGATAGTCTCATAAATTTAAAGAATTTATGGAGTATTCTCAATTATTATACTGACATGTAGAACATCCTCCAGCATAAATGGAAAAATCTACACACAACTGGTTCAAAATGAGAAAGACTGAATAGCCAAGAAAAAATATTTGACTATATATAAAACATAAATAAACCTATGGGCGCACTTTAATTTAAAAGAAATCAATGCTTCTCTAAAATAATTTTAATTACTCAAATTGCCCATTGTCCTGAGGAGCTAAATCTCCTTTTCCTTTTTTTTCTTCCTAATTAAATGTGATCATTAGCTCAAATTGTCTTCCTCTCCGTGGGTAATGGGCACACAATGACCTTATCAAAAGAACTAACTTTACAAAAATGAATATTTCCCTTCACTTCAGTATGTGATTAAAATGAAGAAAAAAAAAACTTTTAAAGGGAAGTTAGAAGGATTGTGAAATGCCCACTGGCAGGGAGAGAAAAGACGTGGCTCATTTTCCATGAATATCTGATAAATACCAGCAAAGAGCTCCCTGGCTGCCTGGCACACCCTGGACCAGCCTCTGACATCCAGCAGAACTCAAGCGTGTAAGAATAGCTGGTGACTCTTAGGGCCACATCCTTTCCCCTGCCTTCTTCTATCCTTAGCCTGAGTACCAAGGGACTAATACATACATAAATAAATGTGTGAAACTTGCCAAGTCGAGTTCTCGGGTAAATACTTAAATCTTATCCATGTTTGCCATCTCCCTTGAAAGATATTTGCATATATATTGCTTATTTTAACCATCCCCATGCCATATACAAGATCATTAAAGAAGAAAAGGAGCATGCTGAGAATGGGAGAGACCAACTGGTATTAATGCCAAGATGTCTGGGAATCAGAGGTTGCCTGACACAGTGCTTTAGAAGGATGCCTGTGTATTCTAGCACACGAAGGCAGGAAGCTATTCAGAACAACCCACAGAAACTTATGTTTAAGGGGTGAGAGGGACAACTTGGGAATGTGGTCCTAAAGGGAAAACAAGATAATAGGAGAAAGGAGATGAGTGTGACCACTGCTCAGTACTTCCCAAAAGCAGACAGGAAAGAGCGAGAGGGGGGCTCTCCTAGGCTCAAGTGGAATGGGAGGGGCTTGGTTATCTTCAGGTGTGCCCAGCAGAAGTTGTGGGGAAATGACAGGTAATGGATGCTGCTGTGCTCCTGGGCGTCCTTTAGATGAGCACAGAAATGTGGCAGACTTAGTATATATACCACAGAGAAAACTGCAAAGTGCTGAGAACAGACTGGGCAAAAACTGATTTGGATATCCATGACTGCCTTCAATCAACACAACATGCAGAGCAGGGGGAAGCCAGATAGTGCTGGCTTTGCTATGGTTGGACTGCATGTGCTCTGCCCACAGTCAGAAGTTAAACGCCACAGTGACAGCATTAGGAGGTGAAACCTTGGGGTGGTGATTAGGCCTTAAGGCCTAAACCTCATGGGTAGGATTACTGCCCTCATGAAAGGATTCAAGGGGAGGTGTCTCTTGTCTTCAACCCATAGTAAGAGCACAACCTGGAAGCAGAGAGCAGCCTTCAGCCAACACTGACTGGCCTTGCTGGTACCTTGAACTTGGCCTTCTCAGCCTCTATACTGAAAGTAACATATTTCTATTATTTGCAACCTACCCAGTCGGTGGCATTTTGAATAGACTAAGATCATCTTCATGAACTTCATGGAAAAAAAGATAGTTTTTTCATAGATTTAACATCACCCATTGAATAGAAATGAGAACGTTCTCTTCAGAGTTTTGTGGATACGCTGAGGACTTGAATTCCTCTTTATGAAAAGAAAACATTCAATGAGCTAGAGAAATTGTCACATAGCAAGTCAGTATCAGCAAAGGACCAAAGGAGAAATTGCAGATTTGGGGTTCACCAAATAAAAAGTTTCCATAAGGAAAACTGCTCATACTTAGAAAATTTGGGATGGAGATCATTAGACATGCCCAGAAAGCCGTCACACTAAAGTTGCATATGTTTGTGATCCGATACCTGACATGTAAGAGTCCGTAGATGCAGACAGAGGGTATTATTCCCAGTTATCAAAACCCACAAATGTTCAAGTCTCTTCTGTACAATGGGGTGGAACTTGCAGGTGACTTAAGTGTATCCTCCTACACTCATCTCTCCTTTTGGTAAGCCTTCAGTATGGTCAGTGACGGTGCCCATAAACATAGTCATGTGATGCTCAGGAGACCTAGAGTACCTATGTGTCAGCATGAATCTCTAGTCTCAGGTATATGTTATGACCTTCAGCATGTTTGCTTCTGACTTGAATATTTTTGCAGTAGTATATAGAAAAAGGCAGGAAGTTTAAAAAATTAACAAGGCATCTTTAGATTACTGATACATAATTCAAGGTAAATGCTATGCTGAGTTTTTTACTGTGTGGCTTAGAAATATAAGCAGCATAAGAAAAATGCTTATACATGTTCAACATATAAAAATGTTTTTGCTATTTTTTTGTTTGTTTAATTAGGATAAGGTTTTGCTATGTTTTCCTAGGCTGGCCTCAAACTTGAGATTCTCCTGCTTCAACCTCCTGAGTGCTGGAATTATCGGTATATACAACCATGGCCAGGTTATATTTTTTTAAATATTTTTGATCAAAGGCTGGTTGAATCTATCTACAGATTGTAGAGTTACATACTCTTACATGTCTGGTATTGAAACATAAACTTTCCATAATCTTTCTGTCTTAAACTTCTTAAGAACCATTTGAATATGCTGGATTTTAAAAAAATATACTGATAAAATAAATGACTTCATATCATTGATTTTATGATAAAAGATAAGAATTTGAATATTGTTTCCTTGAAGTTAATTTTTTTCTCCTATGATTCCTGAAATGTGGATTGTTTTGACTATATCCTGTAAGTGGGAAGAATTGTGAGAATCTATCTTGTAAGTGGTAAGTGGCAGGCCAAAGAGAAGGTTGGGGATGGGGTTCAACTTCCACAGAGTATCTCTGTTCTGAGCATGGACGATCAGGTGCCCTAATCTCTGCAGGTATGTTCTTGGTATAAACTTTTACTGTCTCTTGTTTCCCATTCCAAGTCTTTAGGAAACATTTCACTTCCCAGGTCTGGCATTACTTCTTTGAGATAGCGACTCTTAGAAAGCTAGGGTTCTTCCTAACTACTACTGGCAAGTTGGTCACTCAGAATCTCTGGGCTGCTGAATGAGCTTATCTCTGCTTTGCTGACTCAGCCTGGTCTAAGAAAATACTCAGGATCCTCTTGAGGAGACAGCCTTCCAGAAAGGAATGTCAGCAGACCAATGCAACTAGGTCACTAGTTTCATTCTAGGGGCTTTAAAGAACATGTAAGAAGGGGTAACATGAAGGAAAATCTATTTAACACCATGTCAGAATGTGCCAGGGGACCACATCCAGACATACACCGCTGGACTAGCTCACTTACGTTGAAAGGAAGTGCACTCTGAATGTAACTCACACCTACACCTGCTTCTAGCTGACTGATATCTTTTATTAAACAACGCTGGTTGCTTTACTCTATGATAGTTGCAATGCTCTCACTCTTTTCCAAAAGATCAAAGGTTCTATCTTATCACACCTTTTCTTTGTCTACTAAATGATGATCATGGTTGGGATGGCTTTCATTCATTCAGTAACAATTTACTAAATATCTACCATGACCAACACTATTCTAGTCACTGGGGACACAATATTGCTGAGATGATGTTTCCTGCTATCAAAAATTGTGCACACTGAATATACAGAAACAGCTAGTTTTTGAGCAATTTGATAAATTCTACAACAGAGTTGTGTACAAATTGCTACAGGAGATTGAAGGAAAGAGAGGTAAGAGATCAGGGCAATAAGAGGCATTGCACTGAAGCCAGGAGCACAGTTTGAATGCTAGTCTAGAGGCCCTGCTGGCTGTATTAGTTTAAGCTAACAGCACTGCTATTTCTGCCACTATCCTTGCAGGGAACCTGCATAAATCTTGGTACTTGTGATAGAAGAAACACAGAGAAATAAAACCTCCAATGAAAGAGGTCTTTTGAAATGATTTTTCACCAAAACCTAAATAGGACTTGACATTTTCCCTTCCAAAAGAGCAGATGTAAGAACGTAAGAACAAAAGCACAATTAAACCACCATTTAAAATTTAAATCCTTTGTCTTTTTGCCCTTAACCTCTCCCTCTCTCTCTCTTTCTCTCTCTCTTTCTCTCCCCTCATAAGCACACACACACAAACACACACACACACACTCACACACACATCTTGTCAAAGAACACACATATCTTGTCAAAGCCACACTTGAAAGCTCACCTCCTGCCTCCACACATTGCTTTAAAAACTGCTTTTTTGAAATAAGAATTGTGTCTTGTTTACACTTCCTCACATGCATCCACAGCTCAATTTGTGCTTAAAGTTTCAAAATAGCAGTTAACAAAAAAGAAAGGGTTCATCTCAAAAGCACTGCACTGTTTACCCACAAGTTTATTCAGCTGCCTGGGAAAACGCGTTCAGGTGGTCTACTGTGGATTGCCTAGACTCCCCCTGCTCCCTCCCAATCTTGGCCCTTCTCCTAAGGCAGCAAGTTGAAGGGGAACAGTGATGTCTAAGTTAGGAGCAGTGACCCTTGTCTTCTACCATGCCAATTTTCCTTATCACTAGCAGGAGTTGAAAGTGGCCCATTTCCCATGAGGCACAAAAGCAAAGTCTTGTTTTAAAGTAGAAAAATCTGGATTATGATTATATTAGCCCAAGAGAGATTGACACGCAGAAGGAAAATGCTGGATGGAGAAGTGTATCTACTAGTTCAGAGTTCACATGAGATCTGAGATGCTCTGAGTACCTAACACTTGAGGACAACTCTCTAACAATAAAATTCTAAATAAATTGTTGGTGTCACCATCCAGTAAGTGGTATTTATATAAGAAACATTTGTTTTCATCCTGGACTGCAGCTTTATTTGATTTCTATAAAACAAGTTGTCACGAGAGTAAAAATCTGCCAGGAGAATGATTAATAGAAATATATGAAAACATTCTCACCATGCATAATAGCATCTGTCTCAGTGGGCTCTCCCATGACAATTACCCTGGGCTTTCATTTGATATTGACCAGCCCTCCTCCTGCCCTCCAGGGTCTACGATGGCTTTGTCTATGGCATGAGGGCAGAAAGGAGGGCAAGGCATGGGGACAAACAAAGTTGGAGGAAACACAATGGAATTGTGGAGCAATAGGGAAAGTCCAGGAGAATGGCCCAAGTGCACACACTGCAGCTGTCTGCTTCTGAGCAGAACCACCACGGTACCATCTTCACTACAGATGTGCCTGGCAGTGGCGAGGCTAAGTCCCACAAGGAACACTCTTCCATCTAAGTAACAGGCCAGGGGAAACAACTATTGGTATATAGCTTAGCAGAATCCTGTAGAGATGACAATGAGAATGGCACCATTACTGTTTTCATTGGCGGTGTTCTAAACCGTGTCAGGTTCTAGAGTATTTTAATGTCACTGTCTCCAATGATAAGTATGTGAAATAAGAAACTTCTTCCTTAGAAACTCTATGGTGATAACTCATATTGGTCATTTTTCTTGATGTGATAACAAAAATAGCTGATGAAAGAAACAACTACCAAGTGTATAGAAGATGTTTCTAATTTCTCCAAGTTTTCCCCAAATCACATCCTTGACACTTTCAAGTGTCATTTATTGAACACTTTTGTGCCCCTGCAATTATGTATATAAGCTAAATACAGACTATGTAATCCTTATTACAGGCTTTGATATTAGACAGTGTTATTTCCATTTTACAGATTTCATATGAAGGTAAAATGTTTGTTTGCCAAGGTAAAGCTTTTGGATAGCTTGTATTTCTTGAGTTTCAACAAGGAAGATCAAACTTTGTTATAATCTTGTTGAGGTAACTGACATGACTTGATACTGTGTCTACTTTGACAACTCCACCAGCTCCTATAGAAACATTAGCTAACCCTGTGCTCCTGTGAACTTCACATAGTGGTGTCTGATTCCTGAACATGCTTATCCACAGGGAATGACACCTTCATTCATTCATAAAAATGAATTGTCAATGGAGGGTGGAGAATCCAAGCTTGGTCACTTAAGTCACGTGATCTTCTAGATACTATGTCATCTCTCTAAGCCTCCTCATTCATAAATTATAGATAATAATAAGTATTCTGTTTTTCAAATTTTTATTATGTATTTCCAAAGGAGGGAGGGAGGGAGAAAGAGAACGAGTATGCTGGGGCTTCTAGGAGCTGCAAATGAACTCCAGATGCATGCAGTTCTTCATGCATATGGCTTCATGTGGGTACCAGGTAATCCAACCCAGGTTCCTGGCTTTGCAGGTAAGTGCATTGTCCACTGAGCCATCTCTCCAGCCCCTAATCGTAAGAATTCTTAATGTGTAAACTAAATGTGATGATGACCATAAAACAAAATAATTGCTTGCTATGGTTATTTTGGGATAGCAAGTAATCATTTTATAGTGTGCCAGTTAATGGACATAGCTAGATTTAGCAAGAAAAAAAATGAGTGGTTGCATAAAAAGATTCAAATATATATATATATATATATATATATATATATATATATATATATATATATTCTCATGTGTAAAAACATAGGAGATATGTAGCACCTTTTGTTACAAGACCAAGACTGAAGTCTTTCCATCTACTACACAGTGGCTTCCATTCTCAGGATCACTTTGGATGTCAAGGAGAAAAAGCAAGACAACGGGGGGGGGGGGGGAGCATCCCTTTCCACTGAATGAGCTCCACTCAAGCCACTTTTTGCAATGCTCTGTATTCTTCTTATTATTTAGTCATGT
>PVHP010026756.1:0-24380 GCA_004024765.1 Zapus hudsonius | reverse complement strand
GGTGTCCCCCACAAACAAATGAATGTGTTCTGATAGATCGATCCTCAGCTGATGGCAATTCGGGAATTAGAACCTCACTAGAACTGTGTTGTTGGGGCGGGCTTATGGGGGTTATAAGCCAGCTTCCCCTTGCCAGTGTTTGGCACACCTTCCTGCCGCTGTTTGCAGTGCTGTGGCAGAGGTGATGTCCAGCCCTCTGCTCATGCCATCGTTTTCCCTGCCAGAATGGAGTCTCCCCTTGAGTCCGTAAGCCAAATAAACCCATTCCTCTACAAGCCGCTTTTGTTTGGGTTCTTCTGCGCAGCAACTAGAAAGCTGACTGCAACACCTATGATCCTTAGATTAGGTCTCTTTGTGGTATCCCATAGTTCCCTCGTATTTTGTTCACATGCTTTTTTGAACTTATTCAAATTTTTGATTTCCCTGTCATTCTCTTCTCTTTTATCTTCCACATCTGAGGTTGTCTTCCCAATTATTGACTCTAGTGGTGAGGGATTCTAGAGAGGTTTTCATTACTTCTATTTGTTTTTTGTTTTCTGCTATAGCTTTTTGGATTGTCTCTATCTTTGTGTTGAATTCTGTTTTTGTATCAAAGTTTGACTTACTTAATGTTTCCTGATACTCTTATATTTGCTTATGTGTTCAGTTAGTTTGGTGAGCTGATTCTTGAGATCTTCTGTTTGTTTGTTTGCCTTTAATTCAATCACTAATCTACTCAAGTCAATCTGTTTCTCCTCAATTGTATTAAGCCTGATGGCAACGCTTGTGAGCTGGTTCTGTACCTTTTTTAGGTGATTTTCAATTTTTGCTTCCATTTCCTTCATTAACTTCTTCATTGAATACATGCCAGTATGATCTGGGATCAGTGTCATCTCATCCTGGACACACATCTGCCCTTTATCTTTCATAGTTTCACTGCTGGCTTCCCAGATGGGGCTTGGGGAGTTTGGTATGTAGCCCTCAGCTGTTAAGTTCCTTTTGCACTGTGATCTGCCCATTTTGGTTCCACTTGGAGGGGTTGGGGTGTCTTTATGGTGTACTCTCTTCAGCTGTGTGGGTGGGGTGTGTGCTGGGTTTCCTGGAGAAAGTTAGGCACTCACTTCGTTTATCTGAGACTGTGTGTGCCCTCAGATCAGTGGCTGGGCTGACAAGTGTGCTGGAGCCACAGGGTTGGGCTTATGGCACCCTCAAGCCAGCAGCTTTGCTGGCTAGTGTGAGTGTTATGGGGTGGGGCAGTGCCAGCATGACTGAGTGTACCCACAGTCTGGTGCAGTGTTGGCGAGTGTGACCACGGACTGGACCGGGCTCTGGCATGCCCACGGACCAGCAGCAGACAGGTGCAAGCCTCTGTCTGGGAACAGGATGGTGCCTATGTGACCACAGACCAGTAGCAGGTGGGTGTGGGCCTCTGTCTGGGGACAGGATGGTGTCTGTGAGCCCACAGACTGGCATCTGCTGGTGTATGGGGGTGAGCCTAGGGGATGAGTATGCCCATGGACCAGGCCCTGCACTTGAGGGAAGGGGGACCAGGAGAGAAGGGTGCTGAGTTGACAAGGTTCAACTCAGCACCCTTCTCAGTTCAGAACGCAGCAGGGAGGGGACAATGGGCTATGGCGGGAGCTTTGAGGTTGGAGTGGGGCGACGCTCTGGACCTCTGAGGGAGCAGAAAGCAGTTGGGGAGCCCAGTCTGGGCTGGCGAGGGAGCTGGGGAGGGGTTGTGCCTTGGGTTGGGGCCTGCTTGGGTCTAGGGTCTGGATCCCAGCTGGATCTTGAACCTTTACCGGGATGGTCCTGGTATGGCTGCTAGTCATTGGCCATCTTGCTCTGCCCCCTCAAACTATTCTAAAGACCGTATGTTATTTGGGAATCAGAAATTACTAGCATAAGTTGGGAAAGCAAACAGCATAAAGGACATTTGTTTAAGATAAAACAGGGCATGTAGAAGCAGGGTCACAACCATATATACTCTTAAGGGTAGTGAAAGAAAGTGAGCCATGTTCATGTCTCTACAAGCAGCTCCAAATATGGCTTTTTTTCTTACAGAGGAGCTGGAAATCAAGTCCAGCTTCATTCAATCAGGGATGTGCTTGGGAATACTCCCTGGCCTCAGCAGTCACCGAATCAGAGGCACACAGTGTATCACAGTCAGCAACAGAGGCACTTAGCTCTAATAGTATTTTTGGAAAGTTTTAGCAGCTGGGCTCAGAAGTGCAGGACCATAAATGCCTAGC
This sequence comes from Zapus hudsonius, assembly GCA_004024765.1. Classification (NCBI taxonomy): domain Eukaryota; kingdom Metazoa; phylum Chordata; class Mammalia; order Rodentia; family Dipodidae; genus Zapus; species Zapus hudsonius. The sequence continues at coordinate 22,149 of PVHP010026756.1, read as the reverse complement.
ACAGGTTAACCTTAGCTACTAGGTGACAGACCATTGGGCAGGACACGAGGACCTGAAAACAAGTGACAAATCTATAACCTTAGATCTCCTGGTTGTTTCATTGGTCTGTCGGCATCATTTTGTGAAAATCACTGAATATATAGTTTGCACTTGGTTCTGGTGGATTCTGAGGAGGGTCAGGGAGATGAATGTCAAAGGTTAGTTCTCATCACAGAGCTAGTGACTCACCACCCCTATCACCACCAAAGTTAAGACTTGAACTGCCTGGTACCTAGCCTTCAAACAGAGAATGGTGGTGGTTTAAATCTCCTGGTTACAACACGCATACTGCACCCAAAAGTGGGCGGATGAGTAAGCTTATACCCAAGATATCAGAACTGCTGTAGAGATTTCCTGTCTCTGGCTATGCTGTAGTCTTTACCAGAAATAAGGCTGTTCTGTGAACAGAAGCAATTGGAGGCCTGAAGGTTCTCTCAGCCACTAAACATCATTGGTTCATGGGTAACTAATGCAGTAAGGATGCAAAGGGATTTCAGATACAGACCCCTGTAACCTAAAAGATGTTTCCAATTTAAGTGTTGCTGCTAGAGCTTTAAAACATTAGTGTTGGTTTATATGGGTGGAGTGATGAGATACAATGCAAAACTAGTCAATGAAAACCTCTATAAAGCTGCAAAAGAAAACCAAGAATAAAGTGCGGTGGTTTCATGGATATAAAGTCTTTTGTTCCCACAAATAGAATGATATGAATTATTCTGAATTTTCAAAGTGCCTTCTGGGCAACCATCCATCCACTAAGATTGGTTAAATGTCCACCTCTGGCATATCTCTCATGGTCTCCAGAAGGACCTCAGCTCAAGTGGCCCTACCTCACTGCCCACAGTGATAATGACTCATTAATAAAACAAGAGCATCACTGGCATCCCTCCTTCCCTCTTACTTCCTCTGCTTCCTCAAGCGTTCCTTCTAGAATCACTTTCCACGTGAGTAGGCACCACTAAATCAAACTCTACTTTTGCAGGAACCCAAAGTATGACAAGTTCTAAAATTCATGTGGTGGCTTCTACTGCTATGTTTTTTAATTGCATTACCTTACCATTGGGGGGGGGGGTGGAAGGAACATAATGAGCATGAATTATCAGTCAGAACTCACTTGAAGACTTTCAAGCCTTGCAAAGTGAGGTCACATTCTCCACAGAGCAGCAGGTTCTTCTCCAGCTTCACAAAGAGCCCATCTCCCCAATGGCTGCTCTAATTTCAAGACATGGTGGTGATGGCTTTAAGGGGATCTATTAAGGCAGCTGTAGATCCAGACTGGATTTTTCTAGCTATTGAACAACACAATTTAGAATATATCCAACAAGTAAAATGTTATTTCTCAGTTCAAGAAAAAAAAAAAAGCTGGGCGTTAGGGAGATGGTTGAACAGAAAGAGCTTGCTGGGTATTTTCCTTTGTACCATGTCTCGGTTCAGAGGTGACAGACTGCTTAGTTAACTTAAATAAAACTTCATACACCATTTGTAAAATAAGACTCTAACCATTTATTTAACAAAATGGAAATTTCTGATGGCTACTGCTTTCTACATTTAAAATTTCAGGGACATGAGACAACATTCTATGGTATACATTATTACAAAAGAGCGCATTATAAATTTAGATGAGCTAAAACCCTTTCTCTAAATGAGTAAGATTTATCGTCCTGTAGTGAAACAAGGTGACATTTCCTTGTGGAAGAAATCCGTGTCTCTTTGTTAAAAGAGACATATCACTAATACAACCTTCTGTTCACCATGACTCGTTTACCAGAGGATTTGTTGACCAATAGGACAGACGGAAATCTACTTCTCTATTTTGGTTCCTAGATCAAGTGTAAGTCCTTTCATTCTAGAAAAGAACTGAAACATGTGAACCAAATGGTGGAGGTTGATTTTCTTTCTTTACTCACACACCATTCTAAAAAATCAATGTGCTCTTGTTTTTCTCCGTGCACATGGCGGTGTGTGTAGCTGTCACTGGTGCAACTGTGCGGGAGACTTTTTTAAATGATTTCAGCACTCGAGAGAAAGAACAGCAGCTCCTCCCCCAAATCTGAGTTTTTGCTCTTGCAAATTCTGAAAGCCAAGGGTCACTTGTGCCGTACAGAATCTGGGGGCTCTACACCCAGGTGCAAAGTACATTTTCCCGGTTTTTCCAGGGCAAAGGCAGGGTGAACGGCCTCACTGAACCTGTGCCTTACGATGAAGAGTAACTGTCCACTCTCAGCATTTATAAATAGAAGTCTCTGGTTGTTGTAATCCAGCAGAATACCCACTCTGGCTGGATGCTCCGTCACGTGTACATCACTCACAATGCCACTGTAGAAAAATGTATATCTGAAATGAAACAGAATGGGAAATTGAAAACAAACCAAAAAAACTTTAGAAATCTTGAAGAAATCCTTAAGGAGAGTCACTTGGAAGATAAACAGTGTCTTAGTTAACTTCAGTTCACAGCATTGAGTTGCAATGTCATTGTCCCAAATACTTTAACCAGAATCCTTCTGGATGCTAAAATGCATAACTCATCCTAATAGAGAAACAATTTTTAATAATTCTGCTCCTTCCATATTAAGAGGTGGCCCCAGAATAACCAACATATGCCTCCCTTTAGATTTTTCTCAACAATCTAATTCTTTCCCAGCTGCCCACATGGTTTAACTAGCACATTCATGGTGTTTGAATAAAACCCTTTGTGGTTGCCATGTATTGTTAAAGGAACTGTAGGCTTGCCTTCCATACAATGCATTAATTTTATAGTTTTAAAGATTTATAGGAAGCTTACATAAAGGCCTTTATGAAGTTTAAGTGTTGTCATTATTTTTGCTAATTTGCTCCCCTGCCCCAAACCGACTTCCCTTTTCATCTTCCCAATGACTTCAGCACCCTTGCAGCCAGGGGTCGCCTTTGGTGTCCTCTTCAACTCAAATACATTCAATTCTGTGGGCAAATTTGTGTAGCTGGTACTTCTCTAGGCACCCTGAGGGATGTGAAAGATTACAGAACCCTCTAGAAAGCCATACTGTACAGAACAGGCAGGAAATCAATCTGTTATTGACAGGAAAGGGGCTTGGGCTAAGATCCACATAAGGCAGAGAGTGCCCATGAGTTTACTCAGCACATTGAAGGCACCTGTTTTGGATGTGAAGTGAAAGGTTCAAGGAGAGAAAGGGGGGGAGGTAGAGGGAAGAAGGGGGAGAGAAAGAGAGAGAGAGATCACTGACTACAGAAGGCTTACTTGCTATATGCAAGAGAAAAGAAGGAAGAAAGAAATAGAAGTTTGAGGTTTTCTCCTGCCAGTATTAGAAACAGAGGCCCTGGAAGTAGGAGAAAGAAAGAAATGAAAGGTGGGAGAAAGAAGGTCAGTGGCTAATACCAGACAGATTGTAGCCTAGGGAATCTGTGTAAGTGGTCAGTGAAGGCTAAGGACCTTTAGACTTGTTATGCCTGTCTAAAGCCCGGAAGCTCAAGGGCAAATATCCAGAGATAACAAATTGGCAGCTTCACTGTGGTGAAAAGATAATGAGAGAGGTGACAGATGGGAAGTTCTGAGCCTTTCAGTGGTGACAACAGGGAAAGCTGCATGGGCTGGGGCTCTTACGGGAGGCTCTGGGGCAGATGAGTTCAGGCTCAGCCAACAGGACTGGGCAGGGCTGGCAGAGGTGGGGGGAGAGGCAGAGAGGGCGGCAGGAACAGGAAGCCCAGTCGTGGGGCAGGTGGAAGAGGATGTGGGAGTGTCTTTAGGATGCGGCATGGATGAGAGATAAAGTCAAATAAAATAGCCACTAGCCACATGTAGCTACTTAAAATTAATTAAAATTGGGCTGGAGAGATGGCTCAGTGGTTAAGGCCTCCAGTGCCTAAGGCCCTGGGGTTCAATTCCCCAGTACCCACATAAGTCAGACCACAAGGTGTGGCCCTGGTGCTCTCTCTCACTCTCTATATCTCTCTGCTAGAAAATGAATAGATAAAATATTTTTTAAAAAAAGAAAAATTAATTAAAATTTAGGGCTGGGGAGATGGCTCAGTGGTTAAAGGCACTTTTTTTTTTACAAAGCCTTCCAGCCTGGATTCAATTCCCCAGCACCCACATTAAGCCAGATGCACAAAGTGACACATGTGTCTGGATTTTGCATGCATTAGCAACAGAAGGTCCTGGTGTGCTCATTCTCTCCCCCTTCCCTGAACTAAATATTATTTTTTTTTAAAAGCATGTAAGTTTCAGATTTTCAGCCCTACTTGTCACAGTTGAAATGTTTAATAGTCGTCACGGTGACACTCTTTTCTCTAAATGCACAATGTGCGTGAAACACATCAAAAGGGTTTCAAATGCCCAAATGAGCTGATTCCTTTCCCCTGATGGACAAGTCCAGGTTCCCAGAAGGTCAAGTGCTAGCCAGTCCCCACCATGTTCCTGCAAGTCTTGGCTGACAGGTTGGGACCTTTGCTACTTCCTCACTCTCTCTTTGTTTCCCAGCCCGTGGTGGTTTGCCTCAGGTGTCCCCCATAAACTTAGGTGTTCTGAATGCTTGATCCCTGGCTGATGGCAATTTTGGAATTGGAACCTTGTTGGAGGTGTGTTGTTGGGGTGAGCTTATAGGTGTTTTAGCCAGCTTCTCCTTGCCAGTGTTTGGCACACTCTCCTGCTGCTGTTGGCCAGGAGATGATGTCCATCCTCTGCTCATACAATCATTTTCCCCTGCCATCATGGAGCTTCCCACTGAGTCTGTAAGCCAAAATAAACCTTTTCCTCCACAAGCTTCTTTTGCTCAGGTTCTTTGTGCCAGCAGTGAGAAGTTGACTGCAACACAGCCTCGGTGAGGTAAACACTGGTTGTTGTTTTCTTGTCATGGATTATTACCACAATGCTGTCAAAGTCCCAAAGCAACCAGGGCTAATCATCAAGAGACTGAAACCTCTGAAACCATGAGCTTAAATAAAGCATTCCTCTTCTCAAGTTGGTTTTGTTCTGTATTTTGTCACAGCAATAAAAAGCTGACTACCACACTCCACTCACCTGAACTCCAAGCCTGTTGACTCTGGACCTGAACCCCTACCCAGCTTTGAACTGTTCCTATTTGGGATTTCTGGTCTGTACTCAAACAGAGACTATCCAGAAGCTTAGCTCTGAATACCTACCTCAAGCATTGCACAGCACTGAATATCAATTAATCAAAATTGCTCTGACTTGATGAAATGTGACTTGAAATAGCATTCGGAGATGGCATTCTTATGAACTAGCTCAGAAAATCAAACTGTCAAGTAGAAAGCAGGGAGAAATATGCAGCCAGCAATATGCAAAATCCCAGTCTGTGGGCCTTTTCTGGGAACTTGCAAGTACCAAAGGTTCCTTTTTAGAGCCTCACATTTGAATAATGTCTTCCATTTGTACGACTCCTTTCCTGTGACCGATTTCATGTGATTCTCATAACACTAGGTAGCAGTCCAGGTCTCTACTCAGCCTGAGAGTGGTTTATGTCAGAGGTCCTCAAACTAAAGCCTGCTGAGGGAGAGGACATAAGGTATTCTCAAAGGGTTCATCAACTCAGGGTCAGTGATGAACAGAAGAGGAATCTAGAATGGACCTAGGATTAAAATCAGGTTTCTGGATCCCAGGCCAGTGCTTTTTCTTTTAGACAGTCTGAGGTCACAGCATGAGCTCCACAGGACTAGTGCAAGTTAGTAGTTTTCACACCAACCAACCAAACAATGTAGTGACCTAAGCCAGGGATTGGCAAACTTCAGAGACAGCGAAGGTCTTGGCATTTGACAGAGGCTATTCAGTCTCTGTCAGTTCTGCCATTTTAGTGCAAAAGTAGCCACAGACAATACAGAAGCAATGATCATTGTATTTCAATAAAACTTGATCTACAAAGGTAGGCACAGGGTCAATATGGACAATAGTGTGCTAACCTCTGGTATAGACCAATGCCAAGGAGAGAGCTGGGGACACACATCTTCGTTGCTCCTTTTGATTTCTTCTCTGTAGAGACTGAGGTCCTTTGGGCATTACCCTTGTGTCTCTCTCCACCAAGGGATGAGTGTAGAAGGGAAACTGTGACATGTAGTCCAGCGTAACCTTTCTTTAGCCTTTCTCTTGGTCACAGCTAGCTGAGGGGACACACAACCTTCTCTGCCTCTCCAGGAACCAACACTGCTCTGCAGGGCAGGGAGGGTGGGTACAGCTAGGACTCTGGGTGGGTAAGTATGCCTAATAATATGGTTCAGTTTAGGAAACCGTCTTTTCCTCAGGTCTGAGCCACATTCTTTAAAACTAGCTTTCTCAGTAATCAAAGTAGTACTCTACTTGCCATGTTCTTGATTCCTTCTTTTTAAATATTTATTTTTATTTTTTTACAAGCAGAGAGAGACAGACACACAGAAAGAAAGACAGAGAGAGAATGGGCACACCAGGGCCTCTAGCCACTGCAAAAGAACTCCAGGTGCAAGCACCACTCTGTGCATCTGGCTTTATGTGGGCACTGGAGAATCAAACTGGAGTCATTAAGTTTTGAAGGTGAGTGCCTTAACCGCTGATCCATCTCTCCAGCCCCCATGTTCTTGATTCTTGCTGTTTTAGCTTGGAATTTGGGTAGGCACATGGGATGCTCCTTAATAGGACCCCAAAGACCTCTACCTAGACATCTGTAAATGACATTTTGATTAAGTTAGGAGAGGCAGGAACCCAGCTTACCTTTGTGGTGCAGAGCAATGCATATACCATGAGGTCTCCCCTTGCCCCAGGGTCCCAGCCCTCACAGCTGAGCTGGAGCAGATACCAAGTCGATACGCTGGACAGTCTGTTACTGTGGTTTCCCAGTAATGTTGACCACAGGCAGGCAGCTCCTCGCCCAGCACAGAGGGGATTCTGCAGGGAAAAGATCAGATTAAGCTTAGCACAGGAATTAGCCACCTTTATCTGCTGATCACCCATGTTCACAACCTCACACAGCCTTTAGGCAGAAACTGTGGGAAATTGGCTAACATTATCTGTTCGTTGTGCTCCTAACCCTGGCTAGATTACCTCAGGATCCCCAAATATGTCCGCTATTCATAGCATGAATGTATGTTGGGTTGTCTTTCCTAAAGCAGCTAGGAACCAAGAAATAACTAGAGTGATGGGGGAAGGAAAATAAGCAGTGTAACCTCTACCTTAAAGGAGATGAGGGAATATGACAGGCTGGGGAGAAACCTGACTTGCCAAGTTTTCTTCTTCTGAAATTTGCAAAACAAAAAAATAGCTTTCAAAATCTTCATTGCTTGCTTTGGATTTTTGGATCTGAGACATGGTCTCTCTCTCTCTCTCTCTCTCTCTCTCTCTCTCTCTCTCTCTCTCTCTCTCTCTCTCTCTAGCTCAGGCAGGCTTCCATGATCCACCTGCTTCAGCCTCCCATGATGCTAAGATGCCCAGGCTTTTCTAAAACCTTCTTTAACCGATTCCAGTATGTGCTGAGCCTCCTGGGCACAGTGGCCCAGTGAAGTGAGGCTCTAAAAGTGAGGCCAGGGCACAGTGTAGAACTGACCGGGTCTGACTAAAGGCTCAAGTAGAGGCTGGGCTTCTCGGGCTTCCTGACTAGGTAAGTGCCCATGACAGGTTAAACGCCTCTTTTTGCCTTGCCTTAGCTATTTTTAACAAGAGGCACAGTGAAATGAACCTAGGCACTTTCAACTGCCCACAGGTGACCCTGTTTATATGAATTGCTCAATTTTGCCTGAAAATGGCTGAGACAGCAAGGAGGCCTTTTAAATTCCAGCAGCATTCATATTCCATCAGTGCCCTCACCCCCTCTGATGAGGGAATGATTGATGCTGGGCATGTCTTCCCCCCACAAACTCATTTCAGAGAGCTGCCTACTGATGAGGCCTTACTCCCTGGAGCAAAACCAGGCTGTCTGCTATTTATGAGCTAATTTTCAGGTTAATAATAAATAAACACAATTCTATAAAATACATTACAGTTTCCATCAGTTATTATGTAGGGACTCTTGCCAAACTCCAGTCTAGTTCTTTTTGATTTTTTTTTTTTTGAGAAATTAAAAAAAAAAAGACAGAGAAGTCTGATCTATTTCTTAATTCTTTTTTTTTTTAAATTTATTTTCCAAATCCACTCATGGATGTATTTTTAGAACCTACAATATTCCAGGCCCTGTGTTAGACTTTGTGGAGGTCTAGATGCATGTGACAGGGCTGCTGGGTATTCATGATTAAATGACTGGCAAGTGACTCACAGTTATCAGTCCTCTCACACAGACTCAGACGGGAGTCCCAGAGCACAAAGAAGGTTTGGTCATGTCCAGAATCAAACAATACTTATGCTGAGCTGTGGGCTGGTGAGGAGCAACGAGATAGGAAACCAGTTGCAGGTCACCAAGGCTAGTTAAGTGCTTCACCATAAGTCCCTGCTGGCTACCCACACTGGGCACATCCACTTTCTCTGTGTTTCAAAAGCTTTGCCCATACTTTCTCCTATTTGGCCATTTCAACCCTCAAAATAACCAGGAGAGAGTACAAGCACATTGCAGGGCAGTCTTTGTATCCTTTTGGTTGGTTTGATGGTTAGGTTTTGTTGTCAACTGGATCATTTTAGTTATCTTGGGTGGATGTCTGAGGAAGGCAGCCTCTCAGCAAGGGGCAGGATGTAAAGACACTCAAAGAAGCTGGAAGTAAATATCCTTTCCTATGTAGGCAGTGCAGGAGGAAAATTAAGCCCTTGACAGGAATGTCAGGAATGTCAGGAAGCCATTAAGTCTGGGGAAGGCTTGCAAGACCCCACCCTAAGTCTATATAAAGGGGAAGAAATTCTCTCCTTGCTCCCCCCACCTGTTCCCTGTTCTGTGTGCATGGTGTAGGTGATGAGTTTTTCTCTCTGTCCGGACCTGTGAAAGAGGGCCAACCTTTTTCGCTGTTACAGGACTTCCCCTCAATCTGTAGTTTCCATAACTACTTTCCTCCCCCAAATTGTGCCTGGTTTGAAGATTCATCCCAGCAGCGTGTGGCTGACTATGACAGTTGGTTTTGTTGTTGTTGTTTTGTTTTTTTAGGGGTTTTTTTTTGAGGCAGGATCTCGTTCTAGCTCAGGCTAACATGCAGGTTACTCTGTGGCCTTGAACTCATGGCAGTCTTCCTACCTCAGCTCTGGAATGAGCCACCAGGTCCAGCTACTGCTGCTGATTTTATTTTTAACTGATTTCTTTATGCTACTTTTTGTGAGAACAACCATGGGGCAAGATTCTGTGGCCAGAACCACCACTTCAACAAACTATGCTTCTCTTCTGTTCCTATTCAAATGGTTGATAGATGGCTTTCAGTCATTACTGGATTCTGTTTTTCACTGAACCAGAGATAATACCTTCAAGCATCCAGTGTTTTAACCCAAACCATCTGTGCTTATATATTTCCAATAAAAATATTGACACTTCCAAGTTATGGGTTCTCCTGCTCCTTTCCCCTCGTTGTGGGTTAACCATGGCTGCTGTGCACACATTTATATTCCTTCATACGCAGGCATGATTCTTACACCGAGAATGAACTCAGATGAGGCTGTGCTAAGGCAACTCTAATGCTCTACCCCTGAGCATCAGCCCACCACTGCTTTCTTGTGGTGGGTTATACTTACTCTGTTAGCCGTCTCCTCTCAGCGAAGCTGATCACCATCCCATCTGAGGAAATCTGGAGAGCAGGATGAGCTGTTTCTCTCAACAAGAGAAATCTAGTTCCTATGGCAGTTGAGAAGACAGGATGAGAGCTTACCACAATGTCAAGTTCTAGGCCAGTTACTACATTCAGCTCCTAGGCTCCCTTTCTCTGGACCTCAGAATCCCCCCTCCCCTCAGCACTGTCAGATCCGTAGCTGAAAATTTCACTCATGAAAAGGCTTAGTGGATGCCCTTGCTGGTCCTCCTCCCCATGCTGTAGGCAGGGTCCTGTGACAGAGAGCTCACTGGCAAAATATGTCCCTTGGGCCAGCAACATCCAGTCACCCAAGTGTGCAGGTGGAAACACAAGATTTCAGGACCCAGCCCAGATTTGAATCTAGCAAATTCAAATCTGCTCTCTAACAAGAGCTTTGGAAGATCTGCATGCACATTAAAAATTGGGGTGCATTATCATAGCCTATAGAAGAGGTGATGGACGATACAGGCACCATGTTGGGACGGTGGGGAAAACATTCCTGGATGGGTAGCTCTCACATCTTGCCACACATATCGGGCTGGCCCTACTGACATCCCATGCCAGGCACAGCACAAGTTCGTGCTGGCTGAGCAATTAAGCAATGTCTTAATGTGCCATCTCTGGACCTAGGTCAAGGAAGTCTAATGACACCTTCCTAGTCCTCACAGCCTTTCATGATAATGGAGAACAGCAAACACTTTGTGTTGGCCTCATCTGGATGATTTCATCAAAATGCTACTGAATAGTTTTATAACTTCTTTGAATTATTCATTCATTCACTAATTCCTTCACTAAGTAAACATTCATTAGTACAAAATGAAATTAGCAGAAAAACAAGACTGGAAACTTGTTCACAGAGTAATAGAATTGGACTATCCTTAACATTCTCTCTCTCACTCTCTCTCTCTCTCTCTCTCTCTCTCTCCCTCTCCCTCTCCCTCTCCCTCTTCCTCTCCCTCTCCCTCTCTCCTCTATAGATCACAGTACGTTGTTAGTGAAGCACAAATCATCAGGGAAGATTTCTCAAACCAACAAGTTCAAGCCTGTCTGTAGACCAATGAAGCCCACTGCTCTGGGGTGAGGCCAGGGCATCAGTATTGTTCAGCACACTAGCTGGTTGCTAATGTCAGCTAAGCTTTAGAACCTCTGAACAAGAAAAAGAAAAGAAACATCTTAACCTTGGAACAATCTTGGGACTGTGTGATAAAATAGTAGCACCGATGGCAGATTGGACCTTGATGAGATTCCCCCCTAAGAGGGCTCTGGGTAGTAAGTGGGAAGAAATGGAAATGGCTTGCTCTGCACAAAGGAGCTGTACCTCTTGTGGAGATGAGGGCAGCTTCGCTCTGTTCACTTGTCCCAAATGTGTTGATGGCTCTCACATAGAAAAAGTAATTGTCGTTGGGTTGAAGGTTAACTTTCAGCTGAAGTCCTTTAATTCCAGAGAAAGATCTAAATACAAAAGGAAAATATTTTTAAATATAATGCCGTGTGACACATGACTCCTATTTCAATTTTGTAGGGAACAAACATTTTTTATTCAGAACAAATAACTTATTTTCTTCCCATTTTATGACCACTCAAGTTAGCAAGACAGATTCTGCAAAAAAAAAGTGGCCATTATCCACTAAGATTACTTTATCTAATAATTTCTATTTTTGTCAGTTTTTGTCCAGTGTGTGCGTTCCACAATGCTCTTTAGGACAGAACCAGGCATCTTTTTATTTTGAAATTTTCTTTCAGGAAAAAAAAAGCACTAGTAATCACGTGATTAAGGAATCCAAGAACATGTTATTTTCCTTATTAATTTTGGATATGCAAGCTGAATTTCCCAGGAAACAATGCCACTGCTGTATTACAGATTCTAGAAGGCTGATTGACTATGAGAACTTCTGTGACTATAGAGAGCTGGGACACTACAGGTTTGGAGCCAAATTGTCTTGGGCTATCTTTAGCCCTCTTAAAATAGCCATTTCTTGCCCACTTCTGTGTTCTGACCCTAACATCCTTGTGACTGTCGGTTTAAGTCTATTTTGGATTGTACAAACAGACCCCTAGTTTCCACCAACCCAAAGGCTAAGCATGTCATCAGATAGCGTCCGAAGCCTGTAACAGACATCTCTGCTTTGCTGTAACCCGCCTACCATGTACTTTAAAAATATCTTGATTTGTGACTTTCTTTGTTCTATTACTATAAAAACTTCATGAAACTGCTTCTGCATTGGAATATGGTATTTGAAGTAACCTACATCTGTGCTTCTGGGCCATGGTCACTCATACCAGGCTTGGAATAAACTATCTCTCATTCCCTGTGTGCTGTGAGCACTCAACAGATGAGGGGACATTTTTGGATGAAGGTGATGTCAGATCTATTCTCAGTACAAAGGACCCCAAGTGTCTCATTAACAGACCCAAATCGTCGAAACCTTAGGGCGAGTGATGCCATGCCAAAGCCTCCAAGGTTAATAAAAACTGCAGCAATCTGGAGAAAGCAAAGTATCCTTTCAAGCCAACATAAGCCCGGTAAGAAAAGAGAAATCTACCCTTTCCAAAATTCCTCAACATTGCTATTCTTACTGCACCCATTTATATGAAGGGAAAGTGCTGGCAGTGGCACCTAATGGGTATTGTCCGTTTAAGTATGGGTGAACTGGCTGCATTTGAAGATGGAGCTGTGTGCACTTGGCCTTGAGCGGGAATGGCTCAGTGCTTTCTCTTCTCATCATCCACTACAGTGTGGATACAAGCACCCCGGGTGTCTCTCCTTAAGCATTGGCTCAGAGAGGCCTGGAGAAGGTGACAGTTGTTATGGTGTCTGCTGGAGAGGTGGAGTCCTGCTTTGGGAAGATGTGAGCTGGAGAGAGGTCAGTGCAAAGAAACACGAGTGCTTCCTGCACACACCTGTTTGCTTGTGTTAATGAGTGCATTGCAGAGGCTTGAACATGACAGGATGTTCCCTTTCTAGGCTATTCCTACAGGCCTTGCTCTTCTCAGTAGCTGCCCAAGAGAATAACATGGGGAATCAGAAAGCATGCCACTGATTCACAAAAACAGAATAATTTAGACAACTTTTTCAGTGCTTGGAATTGTACGGGCACTCTATCTCTAACCCGGGGTTTTGGAAGCAAAATATCATTATGTAGCTTGGGCTGACCTCAAACTCACGATGTAGCCCAGGCTTTCCTAGAATTAATTATCCTCCTGTTGCCTCTTCCTGAGTACTAGAATGACAGTCATATGCTTGGCATCTAAAATTTCCTAAAATTAAAAAAAAAAATCTGTGCAGAATAACAAACTTGAACCCGGCTTGGTGGTGCATAGCTTTAATCCTAGCTTTCAGGACGCTGAGGTAGGAGGATCTGTGAGTTCGGGACCAGCATGGTGCTACAGAATTCCAGATCAGCCTGGGTTACAGTAAGATCCTACCTCAAAATAATAATAATACCAACAACAAATTCGCCCTTCCCCTTTATCTAAGTGCAGCAAGGTTGGGGAGGGAGCAGCCTGGCCCTGTGTTTCTGCTGTTTAGCCTGTGTCCAGCAAAGGTCAGCACAGTCTCCTCAAATGATACAGGCTGTTATTTTGAGAGCACTATATTTAGATGTTCTGAGGATGGAGGAGTGAGGTTGAGTCACATGACCATTGACAACCAGCTATGCTGCAGTTAATTAGTGAAACAACATGTCCTATGACAACGGATATAATTCCCAACTGATACCTAGAATGTTATTCTAGGGGAGATGCGTTGCTTATCTTATTTAACTTGACAACTAAACAAATGTTTTAAATAAACACTAATTATAATTAGTAATAAAATTATTGTCTCAGTAAGCACACACAACATGAACTGAACTTCATGCTTCATTCACTCGTGAAATACATATGCATTGATCTCCTCTCCTGTTCAAAGCTCTGTCACCCTGAAGCCTGAGGGGGGAGTGACAAAGGTAGGTGAGGAAATTTTAGCTCTATGGACTAGACATAGTACATTGGCCCCACTTTACAGGATGCTGTTCTTTAGACATTTGCTCTCAGAAGTCTGTCAAGGAGAAGATTTCATACATATATGTAATTCCATGCTGTCTCGCTATTCAGGTGAAGGGCAAAGGACCACACGGCACTTAAATCAAAACACAGGATCTGATCCTGGCCCAGCACATGAAGCAGGCTGTATGGGTTCAACACACACACACATAATACTGAGCATAGAAACAAAAGTGATTTTGTTCACAATTTGTTCAAAAATTGCCATCTCTTTGTGCATGTGTATGTGTGTGTGGGGTGCGCACGTGTGTGTTAGCACACATGTGTGTATCGGTGTATATGTACGTGTGTGCACACGCCTGTGGAAGCCAGAGGTCAAGGGTGGGTGTCGTCCTCAATCACTTTTCACCTTATGTTTTTGAGACAACATCTCTTACTGAACCCAGAGCTCACCGATTCAGCCAGACAAGCCAGCCAGCAAGCCCTCGAGTAGCTTCCTATCAAGGCCCTGGGATTCCAGGAGTGCGCCAGGTCTTTATGTGGATACTTCGGATCTGAACTCAGATCTTCATGTGTGCATAGCAACTGCTTTACTGACTGAGCCATCTCCCCAGCCACACAAATTGTCATCTTATGCTTAAGCACCAGAACAAAGGTCAGACTCACACACGATGCACAACCATGTCTGCTTACCCTGTCTGACTGGACTTAGATGTCACCAAAATTTCCATAGCAGCTGGGCCTATTTTTAGCCAAATAAAAACTTTGGAGTTTACAACATGAGGAAGGGCTCCTTCCCTAGATTATGACTATCTTAACCTCAAAAGCAAAAACTTGTCATAACTGCAAATGAACCCACGTGACCAGTAATAAGCCTGACCTAGTTTACAGTAGAAGTTAGGTTCACAGCAAAATACCCAAACTGACAGCAGTGATCAGTTTCCAAATGGAAGCCCAGACTGTTGTTGTTGCTTAGTTAAGAAAGGTCATTACGTGGTGGTACAGATCTGTAATCCCAGCGCTCAGTAGGCTGAGGTTCAAAAAGTGGAGAATGTTAGGCTAGTAAACAGTACAATAATATGATTGTGGTCAGAAGTCTGTAGCCAATAATAAGATTCAGAAGACAATACAAAGTTATTCCCATGGTCTTACCTTGGGCCCTAAGTGTAAGATTTTTCCCTCCCAACGTTACAAAGAGATAGCTTTATGTGTGAATGCTCCAACGATTCAAGAATGAGGGACATCAACATCTTGAAAACCCTGATGCGCTGGCAGATGGCTGGATGGGTGATGGAGCGCAGGTGAGGCTGATCTAGCTGAGCCTTGAAGGTATTAGGACTCTGACCTGCTCATCTCTGCATCAGTAGGACAAGGGACATTTGTTAAGCTCCAGTGTTGTAAAGCAGAGGAATGACTTAGAAGAGACCCGTTGTTGCATCAGAAGGGCTACAGGACACTGATCTCCTTCTCTGCTGTGTCAGAGCTCATATGCGTGAAAGCCAGCAGAAGCCGATGGCTGCTCAATATAGGAAAGATCCTTCTAGTCTGAACCATCGTGTTTTTTTCCAGGGAATGACTAGGAATTTAGAAACAACTAGCCATGGATAATAAAGCATAAATCATACTAAGTAGGAATTAAAAAGGAACCTGTAGGAAGTAAGAAATCATTGGGGACATCGTGCTTAGGGAGAAAATTACTAAAAGCATTCCCATTAACTCACAGAGACATGAGGTTAAAAAAGAAATTGGGAGGTAGGAGGTAAAATTGTTGCCATTTGCAGATGATATGACTGTTTATCTAGAAAATCAGCTGAAAACTCTTACATAATAAGAGGATTCAGTGAGGTGGCTAGGTATGAAATGATAAGAAGTCAAGGTCTGGGAATGTAGCTCACTGGTGTGGCACTTGGCTTAGCCAGCTTGAGGCCCTGGGCTCCATTCCTAGCACCACCACCATCAAAAAATAAAATAAAATAAAATCAAGCCTTCATATACAATAACAACTATACAGAAGATAACACGAAAGAGCTCATGGAGAACAGTGACAAGCGCAAAACTGTACACAGTTAGAGGAGAATATTTTGGAAGGTCATCATATAAACATGACTGGACCTGTGGTTAAAGTTTGAGTCCCTTATACCCACATAAAGCCAGACGCACAAAGTGATGAGTCTGTAGTGGCTAAGGGCCCTAACTTGCCTATTCTCTCTCTCTCCCTCTCTGTCTCTCTTTCTCCTTTCTGCTTGAAATAAATAAATAAGACTATTTTTAAAGCTCTTGGGCTGGGAACATGGCTAAGTGGTTAAAGGCAGTTGCTTTCAAAGCTTTCAGGCCCAGATTCGATTCCCCAGAGCCCACATAAAGTCAGATGCACAAGGTGATACATGTGTCTGTAATTCATTTGCAGCGGCAAGAGGACCTGACACACCCATACTCATTCTCTTCTCTTTCTCTGTCTCCCCCCTCTTTTGTCTTTCTCTCATCTTGCAAAATAAATAAATAAACTATTTTTAAAAGCCTTGACTAAAGGAAGAGCCATATCAGTTCTAAAGGCAAATACAACATCACAAAAATTTCAATTCTCCCTAAGGTAATCTCTCACCTTCACATGAGCTCTAAAAATAACAAGTCCTCTGGGGCCTGCTGATGAAAGAAGTTATACAAGTTGACTGTAAAATACTATAAAATATAAACTAGCAAATAAAAAGTCTAGTATAGGCTATGTAAGCTCCAGAGAGTCTAAATTATAAAGCTATACTAACTAAAACAGTGTGGTACTCAAACAGAAAGGGATGGGAAATAGAACAGATTAGAAGGTCAGGAATACAGGCAAACACAAAGATTCTTGAGTGTTTGGAAGAAATAATAAGCTTCCTTGTTAGACATCTGGATAGCCATGTTTTATTTTTTTAAATATTTTATTTATTCATTTTCAATCATAGATACAGAGAGAGAGAAAAAAAGAGAGAGAGAGAGAAAAAGCATCAGGGCTACCACCTTGTGGGTCTGGCTTATGTGGGTCCTGGGGAATTGAACCCAGGGTCTTAAGCACTGGAGGCAAGTACCTTAACCGCTGAGCCATATCTCCAGCCCTGGATAGCCATGTTTTAAAAAAGCACAACTCTAAGTGTGATGGTACATGCCTATAGTCCCAGCACTCAGGAGGCAGAGGCAGGAAGAACACTGCAAGATCATGGTAAGTCTGGTCTACATAGTGAGCTCCAAGACATCAAGCCTCCCAAAGGATAAAACATTCCGCTTTTAAAATAAAATTCAGAAAATGGGAAGATATGTATGTAACACACATATACCATATGTATATATGCATACAGACAGGGCATTTTAAAATATACAAAAACTAAAAACTATTTTCAAAAGATATTGATAAAGGCACCTAAATTAACATTTTAAAATACTATATAGCAAATGTGCTTAAAAAAGATTTACAATGCATATCATACACAAACACTAACTTCCTTTAAAAAAAATAGCCACAAATCAATGAGAAAAAATATCACAAGCTACAGGGGAAGAAATGGTAAAGAAATAAACAGTGTATAGAAAAGGAAGGACATGTCTCTGAACCATTCAAACCCATAATGGAAATGAACACGAAAACTACAGGATTCCACTTCTATCTGTCAAGTTGTCAAAGATCAAAAGTCGTATCACCACATACAAGCACAGTTATGAAGAACCAAGCACTCATACACTGCTAGTCAGAATGCAGACAGCTCCTCCTCTATGAAGCCGGGCAATGTCTATCAAAATTCAAAAGGTACATCCCTTTTACATCTTGAAAATATCCCTGTCCAAGTGTGAAATCTTATGTGCACAGACTTGTCTCCTGCAGCATTGTTGTGATAGCCAGAGAATGGAGCAACTTAAACGCCTCCCAATTGGTCAAGTAAGTTAAATGCCATCCTTAAAACAGAATACCATGCAATTGCTTTTTTTTTTAATTGAGGCATATGTATGCATTTGGGATGTTCTCACCAAGGTATATTTTTATACAAGAAAAGCCGGGTGGTAGAAATACATGTAGTATTGCTACCATTTTTTGGGAATTTGGAGATGCTTACTGTGCACAGACTATTTGAAAGCTAAGTAATGAATCAGGAGAACAGAAATTGCCTCTGATGATGAGAATTGGGAGGTGAAGAATGCATACAAAGGAAATTAATTTTCACTGCCTTCCTTTCTGAATCTTTTGAATTCATACCACAAGTAAATATGATGTATCTAAAATTCATTTAAAGAATCTACTGTTAAAAGCACTATCACCAGGCCAACAAAGAGCCCAGGAGTCGATTGAGTGTGTTTACAAAAATCCAAAGTGTACACACGTCTTTGAATGTTGTAAAGAAGCTTCTGTAGTAATTTGGATAATTCAACGACCAGAGGAGAATGAACAGAGCATTGCGTAAGGTGACTGGTGTCTGTTCTCTGCACAGTCACATGTTAACACCTGGGTGGAAACCTGCCTTCCCCCGCCCCCCAGGGAGGGGTCAGCCTATGTACAAACAGTATGGCAGAATCCAGTGCCATGACTCCTGGAAGCAGCCTGCGGATGGTACTGTCACCACAGTGCACAACAGATGGCTAAGTATGAATTGTTGTTTAAAAACACAGTTGGCTCTTACTGGCATGCACGTTGGCAGCACCAACATCCAGCCAGTCAGTCAACACCATCTCCCATGAACTGGGAACAGCGCACATGCTGGGGCCTGTGGAAGCAGCCAGTGAAGAAGAATTTCCCAACCTGCCTGGGTATCCAAACTGCTGAGCTTTGTAATCCATTTAGATAGGCTCTCACTCTGAAGTTCCAGGCTCTTAAACTCACTATGTAGCTAAAGCTGGCCTCCAACTCATGATTGTCCTGCCCCAGGCACCTGGGTGCTGAGAGCCATGGCCATCACATGTAGTTTCTGCACTGCTTGACCTGCACATCTGGTAGATTTTTAGGATCAGGGAGGTTTGGGAACTATAGTCAACACAGTACAGGGTATGGAAGAAAAATAAGAAACAAGGAAGGTACATGAGAACATAGGCAACGTTAAGTAAATAGAGGAACAAGGAGCTGGAAGCTCATGCCTATAACCCCAACATTTGGGAGGCTAAAGGGCTGCTGTAATTCAACTGTAGGTTTGAGGTCAACCTGAGCTAGAGTGAGAGACACTGTCCAAAAAAATAAGAAGAGGGCTGGAGGGATGGATGGCTTAGTGGTTAAGGCGCTTGCCTGCAAAGCCTGGAGACCCAGGTTCAATTCCCCAGTACCCATGTAAAGCCAGATGCACAAAGTGACAAATGCCTCTGGAGTTTGTTTGCAGTGGCTGGAGGTCCTGGTGTACCCAATCTCTCTCTCTCTCTTTTCTCTCTCTCTCTCCTCTCTGCTTTCAAATAAATATTTTAATATAAATATTTTTATAAATATTTAAAAATAAAAAATATTTTAAAAATTAAAAGACAAACTAGTCAACTTTTTAACTTTAATGAGCTATAAGTATAGAAATCATTTTTAAATGAAAAAATCAATTTCTCATTCTTTAAATTTTTGAATAGAACTTTCTTTTGACGAATAAGGATAAGACTCAGTGTTAATGAAACATCATCATCATTTCACAACAGTGTAGACAAACATGGGGGAGGGGCTGGGAGCTGAGAACCATGAGGCTTAAGTTTACATAAAAATCAAAGTGAGCCAAAGATACCAGAAGAAGGACCCTGGATGTTGATTTTCGCTAAAGTTTCCCTCCAAAACCTGAGCATTAGGATTTATATTTCAGGCAGAGAGTCCCAGGAGCCCTGCAACATCCACTCATCTGGATTCTCCAAGCGCTGCTTGACCACTCCCTGGCCACATTTGTGGACAATCCCTTGACGCCCACGTAGGCCTGTCTGAATAGAACTGTGATTTAGCATTATGCTTTCAGATCCTACTTAAAGAATGGCTACAAGCAGGAAAGGTGAAAGGTACTTGCTTGCAAAGCCTGATGACCTGTTGTGATTCCCCATTACCCATGTAAAAGCCAGATGCACAAAGTGGTGTATGCAACTGTAGCTCATCTGCACTGCCAAGAGTCCCTGTTGTCTTTCTCACTCCCTCCCTCCCTCCCTCTCTCCCCTCTCTCTCTCTCTCTCTCATTGCAAATAAATAATGTATAAAAATATTTTTAAAAATAAACATGGTTGCATAGGAAATGTTGCTGCATCTTTTAAGCAACTTCTCTTAAAGACAATCGCTATTATCTTGTTTAAGAGTCCTTATGTAAAGATCTACATAAAAAATTCATCTCAGAGCTGAATGTCATGAAATATAATTGTCTCTCTTAGTGAAATGTTGTGCTTCCTTTTTAAAGAGTCGAGTTATGTAATCTTTCTTCCTCTCCCTTGCTCTCTCTCTCCCCCTCCAGCTTTCACTTTAGCTGCCAGGAAGTTCAGACTTAAAATTTTATGTTCCACTGAGGTTCTGCTCTTAGTCTGAGCTTTCCAGTAAGTCCCTTCCTTCCTGCATTCTAAACTCTTGCTCTCGCAGGACTGTTTCAGTGGTCCTATTATGTCTGGGTCTTTCACTGTGAATCCATTTTGGAAGCTGACCAGAGCATATGCACAGTGGAGAATAGACTGCATTTCAGTTGGCTGAGGTTTTGATGTCCAACCAGGAGGTGTGTGGAGTTTCCAATGACCTATTGAGTTATAGTCACTTAGGTAGAAAGGTTTTATTTAGAAAATGCTGAATGAAAAATGCTGGGGAGACATTATCTTCCCATCACTTCCTTTCCCAAAGCCTCCCTGTCGAGGGACAGTACATCTTGGGTTAGGAAACAACAGCACATAAACATGGCAACTGCTTCCCTTTCCTTTGCTTTGTGTGTATGTGTGTGTGTGTGTGTGTGTGTGTGTGTGTATGTTTGCGTGTACATGTGGGGGGGAAGGGGTCTTGTGGAGAACAGAGGTTGACGTCACCATCTTTCTCAGTCAGCCTCACTAAACCTGGAGCTGATTCAGTTAGACTTGCCAGCCAGCTGGTTTCAAGGTTCTCCTCTCTCTGCCGCCCAGTGCTGGGATTAGAGACATACACAACCATGTGTACAGACATCCGCCTCTAATGTGGGTGCTGGGGATGTCAGCTCAGGCCCTCTTGCTTATATGATCAGCACTTTCCTACTGAACCATCTTCCGAGCCCAGGGATTATCTCATCAATGCTCAATGAGTTGGGGCTTAGTTTCCTCAGGGGTCCTCTTGCCACCCTGTGAAGCAAGCCCATAGTAGGAGTATCTGTCTCCTTCACTCACAGGTGGCAGAGAAGGTCCAAATTCTTGCTTAGTGACTGCTGATCAGTCATCCCCTCTCCACCTGAAAGTTTAGTCAGAACATTTTTTAAAATAACGAAATGCTGAGATTCCTTCTAGCTGCTCAGGCATTAAGTTCACCAGGAAATGGAAAACTATTTGTCCTCATTATACAGACAAAGCAGCAGGTGTCCCCAGCTGGAACACACAACCCAAGACACACAACTATGCTCCTGCTCTAAGGTTGGCCCCACAGATAGATGCAGGAGGATGGTGAGCTCATAGGCTCAGCACCTTGTGGACCTCCCTGAGAATGCTCACCCTTGAAACCCATGGAGGGTCTCCCAACACCACAGCCTCAGCCAGGGATGGGGACAGGAAGCTCGCTCCCGACTCCTTTGTGGAGTACTGTGTCTCACAGATTTGTCATCCAATACACAGCTTCTCTGCACAGCCCACACAGCTAATCCCTGTACTATATTTCTCTCAGTTTTCCCTCCTCTGCCCACACTTCTGCTGACTTCTCTCCACACAGGAGAGACAGAACAGCTGAGGAAGCAGCAGAGCGGTGGGGAAATTTTGAAAGTGTTTTGAGCCCACCCAACCTGAGGAGAGCATTCAAAGAAAAACAGGATAAGGGGGAGTGGGAGCTCCCTCAAGCATCCCACACACAAGCCAGAGATTGTTACTCCCACCCACCCCTGGTGACAACAGAGGCCAGCTGCTGGCTGCTGGGACCAAGATTCAGTGCCCACATGCAAAAAAAAAAAGCCCTTTTTTTCATAAGATTGTGGAAGAGACGCAATTGCTCAGCTATTTTAGACGCTGTCATGGAACTTCGGGACACAGTAGGCTCATTCCTTTCAAACACTCACTGGAGAGTTCAACCAGCATCTTTGGTCTTAAATTGAAATATCTAAAGGCCATCATACTGGGAGAGTAAACGAAGGATGGAAGAGGGGTGGGACGTCATTCTGGCAACCATAATTAGTCACCAATGAGAGGATGATCAGTGCCCTTCTTCCATGAGTGTGTGTGTGTGTGTGTGTGTGTGTGTGTGTGTGTGTGTGTGTGTGTGTGTGTGTTGGGTGATATTACTCATCCTGTTCTCACTTTTCTTCATTTCAACTTCTCTTCTTACAGCTGTTGTGATGGTTAGGTTTT
>PVHP010026755.1:0-24400 GCA_004024765.1 Zapus hudsonius | reverse complement strand
CGACTCAGGGAACTGAGCGGAAGAGGGGGCGGAAAGATTGTGAGAGCCTTGGTGGGGGAGACGGTCCGGAGGCATAGCACCCATCAGTAACAACACACTTGGGTAAGGAAGACCGAGATGAGTACTAAGATATACAGGATCCCTTGCCACAAGGACTAATACAGACAGCCCATGGAGGAGGATATACAACTGATCAGGGATGGGGAGGGGGGGAATTGGGGAATTCGGGATAACAACGCATGGTTTGCCCACTAAATAATGTAACTCATTATGGACAATAAATATATATTTAAAAAAAAATGTTACACCTAGGCAAATAAAGTATCCTGGAAGGCCAATGATAATGAACTTGAATGAAGACCTACGTGTCAACTGTGCAAGAAATTATGAACCTTATTTTCAAAACATGCTTTTTTTACCTTGATAAATGAAATTTTAGAGGCATTATAGGGGTGAGACATAAATATTTCAGGTTCAGAGACTTGGAGAATAATGAATCAAAACAAAACAAAAAACTTCTTTAAGGAGTGCAAAACAAATAAAACATGAGAAATATATAGAAGTCCCAGTGGAATTTTGAGTTGGGGTAAAGCTTTTATATCTTTATTGCCTTTGTTCAGATTTGGAATTAATCTCTAGGAAAGAGGTACCTAATGATACATCAAACAATCACTTTTTCTTGCTATTTCTTTATGTCAATAACAATTATATGAACTTCTGCCTGCTCACACTCAGGAGTGAGGGGAGTGATGGGTAGCATGCACCTGGATCTTTGGTTTGGTAACTTGAAGTCTTAGGACTATGTTTATAAGTACATTTATTTTCAATGGATACATTGCTCAGTTTTTTATTTGTCTCCCTGAAATAAGTGCATATTTCATGGGATTGATATTTTGGCTCTCTTTATATGTCATTCTTTATCTGGAAATGTATTGTTCATGTTTTTTCTTGCTCAGGTTATCTTGGTCAATTATTAAGAACCTCTTTACAAATTTCATTACTTCCTAAAACTTTCAATGTCTACTTGATTACTTATGGATTTTGCATAGGTAAACTTACTTGGGAACACACAATTTCACTTTTATCTTTACCCTCCCTTCCATTACATGATTTGGAATATGTTTTGTTGGGTGAATCAGTATCTCTGGTCCTCATTATTTCAAATGATATTTTTTCATTTTACTTGAGCTATTATTTTCCATTGACTTAGATATCATAAATTCATTAACCAATACTGGTTTTCTCCTTTGAATTGTTCAAGTTTTGTTTTCTATAGGTTTTCCTAACATTTCCTCTTTTGAAGAAGTGGGCACTTCCTAGCTTCCTTTTATAGTCTCCTCTCTCTCTCTCTCTCTCTCTCTCTCTCTCTCTCTCTCTCTCTCTCTCTCTCTCTCTCTCTCTCTCTCTCTCTCATTTCCACACTGGGAATTTAACCAATGTTTTTCATGCTAATCAACATCTTCTTCACTGAACTATACATATAGCTCTCTTTTACCTTCTTTTGAGATAAGCTCTCACTATGTTATCTAGACAAGCCATGATATTTTTTTTTCCTGTAGGGCAAGAAGGGCTTAAATATCTGGTGTGATCATCTCATCTCAACTTTGTGCTTTATCAATAGCTGGGAATATTGGTTTGCACACAAATCCTGTTAAGTGGTGTTTTGTTGTTGTTATTGTTGTTGTTTTTACAAGGCAGGGGCTCATTGTAGCCCAGGCTGACCTGGAATTCACTATGTAGTCTCAGGGTGGCCTCAAATTCATGGCAATCCTCCTACCTCTGCCTCACAAGTGCTGAGATTATAGGCGTGTGTCACCATGTGTGTGTGGATTCACATGTGTGTGTGTGTGTGTGTGTGTTTGTGTGTGTGTATAAGACAAAAGAGACCTCAGATATAATGACACAGGTGCTGTACACCCTTTTTTTCAGGAGACAGGGTCTCTGGCCTAGACTCACCTAGTATGGTAGACTAGCTGGCTAGTAAATTCCAAAGGCCTGCCTTTGTCTCACCATTGCTGGGATTACAAGCCTGAACTACCATGCCTTTGTTTTTGTTGTTTGTTTGTTTGTTTTTTTTAACATAGATTTTGTGGATTGCACTCAGGTTCTAGTGCCTGTAAGTCATGAATGTTACTAATTAAACTATCTCCCAGTCTCATAAAGTATTATTAATTAATATGGCAAGTGTGGTATGGAAATACCTCTGAAGTAAAATATGTGTTAGTTAATTCAGTATTTATTGATACTTGTATGTGAAATTTAATCCTAAATTTGACTAATAAATAATATAGATAAGAAAAAAGATCAATAATACTTTTCTTTTGAAAAGTTAATTGTCAAATGACGGTTTGACAAGTCAGTCTAGGGCTCAGATGGTAAGAGGGCTTAACATCAAGCATGAGGGAAGAGAAGCTCTGAGTTTGATACCACAGAACCCTCACATAAACAACTAAGTCTGGCCACACAAGACTGTAAGTCCATTCCTATAGTGAGGAGAGACCAGAGAATCACTGAGAAACATGAAAAACTAATAAACCACACCTCTGTGTTCAGGGAGAAACTCTATGTCTAGGAAAATATGAAGATGTGCAATACAGAAAGGAAACCAATTTTCTTCTCTGGTATAGAGTGCCTGCAAGTACATCGTCACATACATTGCATACACCACACACACACCCCCCAAATCCACCACCATGCATACTATAAATGCAAAAGAGCAGCCACTGCACAAATTTAGCTCCAAATAAATAAGTTCTTTAAAGTCATGCTTGATAAAAATCATAGAATGAAGTTTTGTATTATATAGTAGGAAAATATATGTTAAATAAAACAAGTATCACAAACATAATCACATTCAAATCATGATTTAAATAATATACTTGGACAAGTACACGTGAGACTGGATGATGATTATGCATTCTATGTAAAATTATAATGCACAGAGGTATGGTACTAAGACATCCTAAGGGCATATTCAGGGAAATGAATGATTAATTTTAGCCTAAAATATGTGTGGATTAAAAAAAAGAGAGAGATAGACTCTCATATACAAGAAAGATGTAAAGGATTGTTCTGATCTTTCTTTGTTGAAAATCTGTTATCAATGTGAAATATAATAGTTCTATCACAATGTAGGAGACCAGATACGCAGAAGTATAATCATCCTCTAAATCTGATGCCAATCACGGAGAAGTTGCAATGACACACTATATAGATTCTAATCCAGCTTTACATCTAAACTGATCCTAATATTCTCACATATTGACTTTCTCCTCTAGGTAACCTGGGAGATTTCTAAGTCTTCGCCATAGCTCCTTTCATTTTTGATGTTAAAGCCAGTGCTTGGCACTCAATTGTCTTAGATGATTCAGCATTGAGTATATTATCTTTTATGAATCAAACTTTAAGAACATGCTTCTAAAGAACCCTGGTGGTGGTCAACATGACCTGTTTCAGAAAGCATACATAGCATTAACCTATTTCTGGCCCATCATCTGCTAAGGATGAGTCTAACATGAAAATGTGTCATCCCTCCATGGACACCTTGGCCCTTTATCCATTTTCTTTTTTTTTATTGTACATAATGAGTTACAATATTTAGTGTGCAAACAATGAGTTGTTGTCTCCAATTCCCCGCTGCCCTCCCCTCCACAATCCGCTGGATAACCTCTTCCATGGGTCCTCTGGATCAGTCCTTGTGACAGGGGACCATGGATAGCCTGGTATTCAGCCAGGTTCTCCTGGCCATGCCTCTGGATCATCTCCCCCACCACGGCTCTTACAATCTTTCCACCCCCTCTTCAACGTAGTTCCCTGAGTCATGGTGGGTGAGTATTAAGGCTGCTTTAAGATTGTGAGTTTAGGGGTCTTTGTGTCGAAATCATTGGTTTCTGTCTCACTGGCTTATCCTGTGTTGATTTAATGGCTGTGGCTGTGGGCCCCTTGTTCATCTCGTCATTCTCTGCAGGGTTCCATTTGGATCCTCCACGATATGACTGTGGTGGCTCCTCTCTTGCCAGAATCTCAGGTATTGGCCTACGGTCGGTTGGTAGGGTTAGATGAGCCCCAGCTCTCTCGCTGCATCCTGAAAAATACAAACACAATCTCCATCAGAGAGTGAGATCAGTGTAGGTTAACAAATATACACCATTCTGGATTACCTATATTCTATTTTTAGTAGCCTCCCCATCAATCACTCCCATAGTGCAACTTGTCTTGGGAGCCCAAGAATATGGGATCCGGTGCCTATTGCCCTGAATCCATCCTGAACAAAGTCTGAGGCCCTTCATCCATTTTTCCCAGGAGCTGCATTTGGAGAACAGCAAGGGATTGCCATCCCCACAATCTTCATTTTGTAACTGCCACTCAGAGTACCCAACAGAAGATAAATCAGAAAAACTGAGTATTTTATATATGCCACAGTAAATAAGGAGATTTTTATGGACAGAAAGAAATTTGCACTTGCTGCCATTGGGAGAAGATGCTTTCAATAAATCATGCATTCTCGCTTTAATCAAATTGAAGTTGTCATTTATATTTAGGAATTATAAATATATCATTCCCGATGATGATTTATATTTTGTTTTTGAGCAAATACTGCACAATTATAAAAACAGCAAAAATATCTCAAAGTCTGAATTTTCCATGCAAAGAAACCATTTTATTGATTCCATGCTACAATTAGTGGATATCCAATAGCATTACAAACTTATATTTAATACCCTCAAATTTCATAGGAGATGAGTTTAATCTATTAAAAAGTCAATGCATTAAGGTACATAATTTTCTTCTTATCAATGTGTTTTCATAAAATCAGTTGATGATAACAACAAATATTACATTTTATCAGCTTAGTCATCAGACTAAAAAAAAAACAAGAAGTTAAGTAAAAAGCTTTGCTTTTAATAAGAGGAATTTTGATGCCTATTTAAGAAGTTTGACCACTTCTTTTAACATTACCCAGCTTCAAAACTTATATGATTAAGTCCATCAGGTGGACTTATTACTTGTATCTATATGTTATTCATACCAACATAATTGGGGCAGAATGCTAGCAGTGGATTAAGTGCATCAGGTGAAATTACTGCTTGTATTTGTATGTCATTTGTACCCACACAATTGGGGCAGAAAGCGAGCAGTGGATATGCAATATAGATAACACTGAACAAAGTGCTTAGAAAAATATTAGATAAAGAAGAGGAAAGAACTAGGATTTCAGTCTTGAAATCTTTAACACTTAGTGATCATCAGATGGGCATTTCATAGTAGCATTTGAGTGTCCAAGTGCATAGGAATAAAATAAAAAAGCATGTTTCCATTGTGAAATTGAACAAAAAAGAAGCAGTGCTAAAATAATATTCAACTTAATAGCAAATGTTAGTGGTGACTGTAGTGATGGATTTTATAGTGGGTTCTTTTTGACAAAATCTAAATGGAGTGGATTAAAGAACGAGTAACCAATGAATGACTAATCAGAAGTGTTCTTTAGATATATCTTTTAAAAAATTCCCAGTGAAGTAGCATGAGAAAAAAATTAATGCTATTCTTTAAAAATAGCTTCAGTATTGACAAGCATAAAAATAACTGACATAGAGAAATAACTAATTATAGATGAGTAACAATGATTATCAGTAATGTTAGTTTCTTGGGGAAGGGTTTTAGAGACAAAATATAAGGATCAAGATTTGTGTATAATTGTAAATACACAAAACTAACAGTAATGGAAAGATTGTAAGAGCCATGTTGGGGAAGAAAATCCAGAGTAATTGCCCCCCTCAGCAACAACACACAAAGAAAAAAAAAACGGGCCTACCTCTCATACAATCCATAACCCCCTATCCCATAGTCGGTCCAGCAAGCCCAATGAGGAGGACCTCCAGAGGGTTGACTGGGGGACAAGGAGGATGGAAATGGTGATATCATAACAAGACTTGCTCATACAATGTATCTCATATTGACAATAAATATGTTAATAAAAAGCATAAATTTCCCTATTAAAAAGTAAAAGTAAAGTTCTTCTCTCTTCTGTCAGGATCTCTTTCATAAAGTTAGACATAAGTTTCTGTGCAGAGAATGAGGAAGTGCTCAGATATTGGTGAAGAGTAAAGTTTCATTATAGCTGCTGTGTATGCATGGATCATAAGCTAACAAAATGAAACTGTATTGCTTTTAATGTTATGAGCTCTTTCAATGTCTGCATTTTTGACATTTAAGTAGAACCAATATTGCTTGTTCTTGGATTTTATTTAGTAATATTGGAATTCTAGGATGAGGTTTAGATAAATCAGCTAAGTAGGGTATTTTGTAAAAAATCTCTCTCTTTCTCTCTCTCTCTCTATATATATATAGATATATCTATATATATAGAGAGAGAGATATCTATCTATCTATCTATCTATCTATCTATCTATCTATATATATATATATAGAGAGAGAGAGAGAGAGCAAGTGAAGGGCAGAGGAGTCAGGAAATAGGGGAGTAGATGGTTTTGATGAGAACATAATTGACTCCAGAGACCACACCACTGAGGACATAGATATGAGAGACGAGTTGAAGTTTTTACAGACTGGACTTACCAGTGGGGAAAAATAAGTTAGAAGCCTGAATATAAAATATAAAATATATGACTGGGGAGATGATTCCATGAGAAAAAGCACTTTCTGTGCAAGCATGATGATCTGAGTTCAGATTCCCAGAACCCAAATGTTGCATGAACTCTTTTCTGGAGAAAAGTGATTGTGACTCCAGGATGATTGCCCTGACAAACTACAGGCCAATCCACAAAGTTTATTTTGATGAACCAATGAGTTTATTGTCTTTTTGACAGATTATGGGCCAGGTGTCCCTTACAGGACCATGAGGTGTCAAAGGAGCCACATTAAGTGCTTATGCCACAACATGATAACAACCTCCCTAAAGCTGGATAGATGAAGTTCCTGTTTCTTGATCTTCCTCCCTCCACATATTCTATCTCTTCTGAGACCACAGACCTGTGCTGGCACTAGGGATGACTGAGATATCTGGTGACAGTCTGATGACCCTTCTATGTTTCCCTCCTTCAATGGGGAAGACCAGCAAGCTTACTCTGAAGAGTCTTGCATGTGATTGTAGCTGCTTCTGAAAATTATGGCAAAAGTTGTTTTTCTTGGTGAACTGCATCACAAAACACCCTAAAAAGCCAGAAGCACTAGTTGGAACAAACATTTAGAATCCCAGAACCCCTAACCAGGAGTGGAAAGTGGAGACAGTATGATTCCTGGATGCACACTGGCCATCTACCCTGGTGTACACAGCAGTAAACAACAAGAGACCCTGCCTCCAAAACATGGAAGGCAAGGACTTGACAGCAGAAGCTGTCACACTACATGTGAACCATGATATACACATGCCTGTACTTACACAGAAAATAACACACAAATATACACATCACACACAGATATAATAATAAAAACAATAATAGAAATATT
The DNA here is from genome assembly GCA_004024765.1 of Zapus hudsonius. Classification (NCBI taxonomy): domain Eukaryota; kingdom Metazoa; phylum Chordata; class Mammalia; order Rodentia; family Dipodidae; genus Zapus; species Zapus hudsonius. Next base: position 16,933 of record PVHP010026755.1, on the reverse strand, counting down.
AATAAAACAACTTATATCCATGGATTTTAACATTTCAAATATGATGTAAGTAGAAATGGAGAGAAAAAGCACTACAGTCTTTGATTACATAAGGAAAATGACTAGTAGGTTCATGAATGATGAAGATAATATGTACATGGAGAATATATAGTCAAATGAGGTTTTAAAGATACGTGTAAGTAGAGAATGTCAACAATATATATATATATATACATATATATTGAAAAGTCATAAATTATGAGAGGATTAAACAAAAATAAATTTGAGTAGCATTTCATATAAAGTGAAAAGAATATTTGTAAAATATATCAAATTTGCATGCATAAGTATTATACCCTTGGGGTCGTAAGAGCTAGTAGAGATGATAGAAGGGAAAATGGAAAAGAGGAGGATGTTAGGAGGAGGGTTAATTTTAACTACAATATGTGTAAGTCATATGAAAAACTACTTATTTGTTAGCTAATTGTCAATATAATTTAAAGACAAAGTGTGTGAGAGTGTTTGGGCAGAAGTGCTCTACATGAGTGTAAAATGGTGCACTAAGAAGCCTTCAGTTGTTACAGGAAAATACTAGTGTCAGGGGTGGGAATCTTCGCAGTGAGTTGTTTTTAATGAAGGCTCATAAGGCCCCCAAATAATACATGCTATTGCCAATGCTCTCAATTCCTCTCCAGAACTAGAAAGTAACACTCTCTTCCTGAATACACCATCTGCAGGACACTGAGAAATCACACTTAAACTGAGATAAAAATTTCCTTCCTGCTGACTTGCTGTCATTGTACTGAAAAGTGCTGCTGGAGGTATGGGGAGAAAAATCAACATTTGTAACCAGCAGTGGACTCTGAAATGCACAACCAGCAAAGCAAGATATGCCCACCAGTGCAATAGTGCCATAATTGTTATGGGGGTAGGGTGGGGGTAAACAAATGTTCCCATATTGGATTTGAGGCCCACTTCACATATGAGAATTCATGCTTGCTACTTAAAACCTAGTCAAAAGCATATGGCTTGGAAAGTCATAAATCCTAGTGGGAAACTACTACTGTGCTTTCTCTAATTGAATATGGTATGACCATCAAGTTATCCTTTAGATATTTATGTTTATTCTCATAGAGTAGTACTTATATCACCTTTGGTTAGAGAAACTACTTCTTGTATATAGCAGTCACTACAAAGTGCTGATAAGTGACAGCTAAACACTCAGCCTAAAACAAAACATTACAATCCCACCCACTGAGGCTCATGGAACCTTGCAAAAGAGGTGGCAGAGAACCATAAAAGCCAGATGATGAAGAGGAGTGCTGTCTTCTACATAGGAAATAGACATTGCATCCTTAAATTAACAGTGTCTGTAATTGCCTGTATAATATGGGGTCTACCAAGCATACCATTCTGAATGATGAAGGAAGGCAAAAAAAAAAAAGCATCAACATAGAAGAGGGACTAAGTCAAAGGGTTCAGTGGAACTGGTATCTGGAAGAGGAAACAAAACGTAACGAGAGGGGATATGATAAAATGATAAAATTACTTTATGTACATGAATAAAAAGTTTCAACAAGAAGGTAAAAGGAGATGGTAATTTTATGAAAAAAGTGAGATAAGTTACCTGATGCCATATTACATACTATGGATTTTTAGCATTTTTAGTGTGATTGGGTTCTTCCTGCCTCCTACTTTTACTTTTTACAACTTTTGGCTGCTCTTATTTTCTTATTAATGCAATTTAAAATTATAGGCCAGTTAATTTTTTCATGTTCTTTTAACTTACAGCTTCCATTTCCATTATCAAGGCCAATATCAGCATCCTATTCTCCTTCTCCTTATTTACTCCTCCTCCTCACCTCCTCACCTCTTCTTCCTCCCTCTTCCCCTACTCCTTCATTTCTTTGCCATCACCATTGCTTTAATCACATGATCAAAGCATCGAGCTAGCACAGAACCTCTATTATTCCCTAAAAGCATTTTGAGACTTCATTGAATGTCGCAAAATCTACTTTACCACTGAGCTCAGAACTTGTAAAGGATTCACGCCATGGAAGCCAGAAAGGAGGAGGACTGACCCTGACTGAGTTGGGAAATCAGCATGTTCAGTCCAAAGACAATGTCACATGAGACTTTCTTCAAGACAGAAGACCACGATTTAATACAGACTCAAAAGAACCCAGGGAAACCTCAGGATTGAGTGTGTATGGCACTGTGTTAAGAAGTAGGAGTGGGCATGTTAAAGTAGGGATTTTCCTCTGTCAAAGTACTATAGTTCTTCCATGGAATTAAGGGAGATGTAGATCAGGTTTGCAGGTGCCTGGAAAATACTGGCAGCTGACAGGCCAAGATTCGTGAGAAATTCCCATTTGGGTCACTTGGGTATTTCCCCTGCATGCTATGTATTCCTATCTCTGGAAAATCAACAACTCTGAACTGTTCATATAAGAGTAGGTCAAGTTGCCATGGGTGTTGAAGAGCACATGGTGAACTTTGACTTTTAGTCAGGTTCAAATTTTATATATTTTTCTGTCCCATATCCTGCTGAGTGATTAAGAAAACATTTGTTCACTGGACAAAGGGACAGAGTGCAAGAAGAGGCTGTCAGAAACCCTCCACAAACATAAAGGCCAGGTGCTGAAAATATCACCAAGCAGATGAGCACAACCAGGAACACAGACATCTTTGTGTTTCTTGGTTTCAGCCTTTGATATCCCCAAGGGATGAGGCCACTAGCTGCTTGAGGGCTCTTTCCATTGCCTTGGCAAACAAGACAAGTCACAAAGCTGAAACTTCAGTCCTTTTATAAGGTACATGGGAACAGAACTCTTACTATTGGTGTGGGAGTGGCTGGCAGCCTTGTTGGCAATAGGTGGGTCAGTAGGATGGAAAGGCTGGTCTTCTTTCTTCTGAGAGTTGTCTGGATGAGAAAGAAAATGTCTCTTCCATCATTCCAGGAGAGATTTTTTCACAGAAACTAAGCTAGAATCCAAGGATGGTTGGTCGGCTTGCACAGTGATGTGAGAGTTGCAGAAAAGGGATCCTGGGCTCTTCTCAGCTACAACGTGGTAGTTTTCTTCTGAAATATACCAATAGAGAAAAGGGTATTATGGGCCGCGTGTCACCCAGGATAGGGCAATTCGCTCCTTTAGCAGCAACCCTGAGGACAAGGCTAGGATAGTGACAAAAAAGCTATGAGTGGAAATGAAAGCCAGTCATAATACTGTAACCTTGATAGTTTTCTTTACTTCTATTAACAATTTTTATTTTAAAATCTACTTCTAGGAAATTTTCAAGTATATATGTTCCTTACAGTTTATTATATTTTCATTAATATGATCCTATAATCTTGATATTCTATAAATTACACGAAATATAAACTGCTGTTTTCCTTTAGTTTTCTCATAGAAATTTATTTTTATTAATTATGTATATTAATTTTTATTGAATAGTAATTTATCCTATACCATATGTAAGGTGTTATTCTAAGTGTAAGTAAAACAGATGGTGCGTGTGAAGAAAAAATGGTTTAGAGGAAAGAAAATAAAGAAATGTTATAAAAATATAAGAAGTTAGAATTTTACTTTTAAACTTAAAGGTGTACTTAAATTCTGGGTATTATATTATGATAGCGCATAAATTACTTTTAGCTTTATTCTAATATTTAAAATAAGAAAGTGTTAAAACAAAGCACAGTTAACAATAGTTTGGACACATGATAACTGTGGCATACCAGTTATCCCAACACTTTGGAGGTGCAATTAGGAGAATCTTGTGTCCAGTCTGGATGGCATAGATACTGTTTCTATTTTTTTAATTCTGTTTAAATACACAAACAGATTCATATAAAACGAACAGGGTGTCAAACTACATTCTTAATATTTATGTTTTTAGAAAGATATTAGTACTGCTCTCAGCCTAGATCACAGAAATTGCTTTCTGCAGTGAAATGAACTCAATGAAAAGGTGTTAGCATCAATAGGTTAGAGATTTCAGTGAAATAAAATCATCATTATTACTCAGTGAAAGTGAATGTATATATATACACATATATACTATATAGTTATGTAAAGTCAAAGTCAAGAGGCTTATGGAGGCACAGCAGTATGTCTCAGAGACTTACAGGCACAGTAAGATTTGTCCTCACAGTTTGAAAGCAGAATAGTGCTTTCAAATAGTGTAGAAGAAAGGTGAATATCTTAATAAGAGCATACATAATTAAGGTAGAGAACAGACATGCTTATCTGAGCATACAGAGTTTCAAGGCTTCTTTTTAAATAAACAATGTGAAGAAGCCAGAGGAGAGATGGCTTGATCCTTAGAATTTCTCTGCAGTTACTTCTTGATTCCTAAAGATTAGCTAGAGATGAAGGTTAAAGATAGTATTTACCCTTTATGTTCAGATCAAAAGAGCCCTGTGAAAAGTTGTTATAATTCAGTGGTCTGAACCTCCAAAAGGGAATAAAGCTAATAATGGCAGAAGGCTGGAGAAATGCACTTTGGCCTATGCAATGTCAAGTTGTTATACTGAATAAGCAAAATAGAAAGCATGAAGACAAATGAAGCTTCATGAAAAGATGTCTAATTTAAAAGTACTTATGGAGAAAAGCCAAGGAAAGACGCATAATCAAGGGAAAATACATCAAAAACCTCTAAAAATAGTGCTTTCTGCACTTTGGGAAGGCAGTGGGATGATAGATAAAAGGAGGTTATATGCAATAAGTGTAAGCTGTATATCTGTAACCAGATATCTTACTGAGCCCCATTAAAATGTATAGTTAAATATATTTATAAAAACAGAACATTACCAGAAGCTCTGGATAATGTTAATGTGGCAGTGTTATGACAGTGTTAACGATGAATGTGAAGGACTCTGTACATAGAAAAAGGAAGAGAAAGATGGGATAGTGAAATAATAAACTCATGGCTTAAAATAGATTTTGTCAATTATTTTTATTTTAATACTTATTTTGTTAACTTATTGAGAAGAATAAAACATAGAAAATAGTTTCAATATTAATTCCTACTGTATAGATTTTCTGTATACCACACACTCTCTGTGTCCACTACTATCTTAGGGACCTGAAAATACTTTGACAAACAAAACAAGATTAGGCACTTCCAACATTAAGCTTACAGTGTAGCACAAACTATGAATTTTAAGTATAAATAAATATGAATTTATACACACAACAATGTAATGAGAACTGTGCAGAACATAGTTGAGATTGCTTCTCAAACTCTCCACAAATCATTATGCTAAAACCACAGAACCCACAATCAACTTCCTGCAATAGATGGTCCCTATAGAATTTATTAACAGGTGAAGGGTGTATTAGAATCTACAGGGCAGTTGCAAATGATAAGCAGTTCTTTCACTAAGCAATTCTGTAAAGCTTCATCAGTTCCACATCCCCACTAAAACCCTCCACAGTATGGACAGAGGAATTATGCTCAGAAAGTCTGTACTCAATCACCATAGTAAAATGCAGGCAGGTATTATGTTTGCACCAACAAAGTCAGAATTCATTTAGAGCTACATGATGGGCCTAACAATGAAATTTATTGGTTTAGATAACTGAAATATCCATGAGTGATTGAAAATCACTGAAATTACCTGAAAATATTAACTGAATCTAGACCTAGATTTTCAGACCATTTCTTCACAACAAATGTCTCTTTTCATCACTTGATGGTATAGTACAATACTACCTTTAATCAAAGAATTCTCTGTCCATTTTGTGAGAAAGACTGATCAGTTGAGGGTTAGGTTTTGGGCCTACCAGCTTGCCAGTTCCTGTATAAAACTTCAGGTTATTTTTTTTTTCTGTTTCTGGTTCTGTCTCAAGTCTCAGTATTATTTTAGACTTGGATCAAACTGACTCACGTGTCCATATCCTACTAAGTCACTCTCACCAAGGATGTGGTGTTGATTTTTTTAGATGGCACACCTACATTTTGAGTAGAATAATACCTGGGGTTCATAAATAGTACTAAATCCTCCAAAATAAAACTGAAAGTCTAGTATCAGAACCCAAACAAATAGATAATAAGTAGGCAATGGCTACTGATGCATTATTTACAGAAGATTACTGTGGATTAATGACATTTGTTTAATGACATTAAGCTTTATGAGATATTCACAGAAGAGAGGAAAAGACCAGGCTTTAGAAAAATAATAATAGTATGTGGCTTGAAAAAGTATGGTTTCCAGTTCAGTTTATTCAATAAGCATTCAAACCTGCCTTCTTTCCCGTTAGTGACACTACTGACATAAGAGGAGATGACTACATAAAGACAATGGGGCAAACTATTTTTATTGATGGCTATTAGTCTTCCCTCTGCATCTCATGTTGCTTGACTGTATCACTCTCCTGCTCAGATTCTACAATTATCTATGTGGTTTATTTTGGCAAATTGGTGGCTATAAGATGCAAACAGGGGCTTGGAAAATGCTTGAAAATTTATGTTTTCCAGATGTTGTACTTTTGGATTTACCATAAGGACACATCTAAACTGTCCTGCTGATATATGCTAGAGACACAAAGCAATGCTGCATTGTCCTATACATGTTAGGGAAGGTAGTGAAGATTAGCAGTAAATGCACTTGATGCTGATTCCAGATGCAAAAGTGAGACAAGCTAAAATAAACTGAGCCCAGCTGAAATCAGCTCAATGCCAGGCAAAAATGAGCTCCAAGAGCATGTATGGTTGCATGTCTCTTAAGGTTTGTGTTTTGCTGCCATTCAGTGTGGTTTGACTTGATAGATAACCAACAACAAAACAAATCTCTAAGTTGGAAGGGAAAGACAAGGGGGTCACTACTGGTTCAATTATTTCCTCAAATTTCTCAAAGACTAAAACCAGAAAATTTTGTGAATTAATTCAGAATGAAGAAAAAAGAGATTTAAGGAGGACTTCAAAGAGTGTTGGTCAATTCTCAAATTAAGGTCTAAGAGCTGGAATATATAGGTAGCAAAGATAAGAAATGATGTTGAACTATCATTCAATCATAACTAAGATTGTTTGAAATTGTCTAAGAAATAGCTTTAGTAATTAATTACACTTAGTATTATCTGTCCATTCAGAATGATGAGTGCTATAGTAATAGGCATCTCAGAGTCAAGTGATAGAAACACTGGTCTCTAGAGAGATGGGGAGTGGATATTGCAGCAGTATGGAGACCAGCAGACAGAAAGGCATTAAAGAGAAGAAAGAAAATAAGAAGGGGAGAGTAAAGAACAATAACATCTTGTTTTTTTTTTTATAATGGGGTGGGCCATCAAGAACTACTCCTAAACATAACGGAACAGAGTGGAGATTTATGTACATGCAATGGGGTTAGAAATGTAAGCAACACAATAAAACCACCAAAATTTGTGAAGAGGAAAGTATAAGAAGAGAGTATATTCTTCATTCTTAAGTTAATAAGTCAAGAAATAATAGTAAGGATGTATTAACACTATGGAGGCAAAGAAGAGAATTAAAAACAAATACACCATTTGTATATATAGTAAATGCTTCTGGAATGAGGCTAAGAACAGAGAAATTTGCTTCATGGAATTTCAGTTTCCTTTATAAATTCTTCCACCAAAATCTTATTGATATATGCATACATATGTGCATACATACATACATACATGCTGTCATGGTTTGATACAGGTGTCCCCCACAAACAAATGAAAGTGTTCTGATAGATCGATCCTCAGCTGATGGCAGTTTGGGTTTTACAACCTCGATGAAACTGTGTTGTTGGGGGTGGGCTTATGGGGGTTATAAGCCAGCTTCCCCTTGCTAGTATTTGGCACACCTTCCTGCTGCTGTTTGCAGTGCTATGGCAGGGGTGATGTCCAGCCCTCTGCTCATGCCATCGTTTTCCCTGCCAGAATGGAGTCTCCCCTCGAGTCCATAAGCCAAATAAACCCATTCCTCCACAAGCCACTTTTGTTTGGGTTCTTTCTGTGCAGCAACTAGAAACCTGACCCCAACATATGCATACATAACAAATACATTTTTGTATATAAGTTGTCCTTGTAGGGCACAGAAAATACTCTAGGTATTCAAAGCAAGGAAACATTAAATACAGGTAACTACATGCTTAGAAAATTATAACAACTAGGAGAGAAAATTGAAAGACCTTCCACTGGACTACTGTTTTCAAGGATGTTTCACTCCTTTCACCATTGTTTGTACTAAACCACCATGACTGCTCATACTCCTAAAATTTTTTTCCTGAATGAAATGCTAAAATATTTCTAGTGAAGGAAAGTTTAGTGTCTGTGTTACAGAATAAACACTTAAAGTTGGTAAACTTTTGCCCTAATCATTGATTTTCCATTCTGGTTTCTTTCCTTGTATGTAGGTTTATTAAATAGGAAACAATCATTCTTGGTATGCTGAACTAATTAACATTAAACATTCTGCCACTTGTCCTCTTTGATAATCAGAGACAAATTTGGTTTTGGGCTTTGAAGGCACCAGAGGCCCTGACTAATATTTTAGACAGAATGTATGTTCTGGTAAAACTATGCAAAGCTATACTGTTTAACAGACTGGCACATCAGGTACTTTTGAAGCTAATAATGAGACATTGCCTGGCTGTTTATTTCTTATTGTTTTGTGTACAACTGGGTGTGTATTTTCCCAAAAGGAAGAGAAAATCTGGTATAGTGGGATTCATGTATCATTGTATTCTCTATAATACTGTCTGAATGTCATAGAAACTCACGGTTTTATTTTTCATATTTTTCTTTTTTATAAAAGAATAATGACTATGTTTGCCCTATACAGAAAGATGGGGAAAATTATTCTATACATGCAGTAAAGGAATGAAATGAAGGAGGTAAAATAGTGGAACTTCTCTACTTCTAGGTTAAAGAGAATAGCCTAAAACTAGATAGAAAAATATATACATATCAGAATAAGTAACTGATTTCACACTTGAGCTATAGAAAATTTAACAACCAATAGAATGAGCATGTACATTTACTATACCATTTATCAAAAAAAGAAAAATGATGGAGTATAGAAAATAGACAACAATGAGTATAAAAACAATCTTTGGGAACCTTTCTAAAATGATCATGATGATGACATAATACTGATTATTATGGAGCTTAAAATCAAATGCTTACAACAGAGCTTTGCATATAGTAAGAGCTATGTAGTTTTATACTAATAACTGATGTCCTTATTTTTATAAAGCACTTAGGAAACATAGTGACCAGTAAATGCAACTAGTGGAATCTAAGAATATTTACTCAAACTACTTGCAGTACCTTCTTTGTTAGCATTTGGCTTAGCTTCATTCAATCCTTAGTCTGGAACAGCACTAGAAGGAGATACAGAATCCTGCACTACAAATTTTTAGTTGAAGGACTGTAGTAAATACTGCATAGTGCACAGTTCTATTACACACACAAAAAAAACATGAACAATGAAATTGACCTGACAGAGCAATTCTCAGAATATTTTTTTCATGGATGCCATAGGGAATGGCAGGTTGACTGGGGTAAGTGCAAGAGCATCTTTTTCCCACATTTTCAATTTTAAAAATATTGTTTATTTATTTGAGAGAGAGAGAGAGAAAGAGAGAGAGAGAGAGAGACAAAAAAAGCCTCCAAACATGTGCTCCACTTTGTGCATCTGGCTTTATGTGGGTAATGGTGAATAAAATCCAGGCAGTCAGGCTTTGAAACAAGCACTTAACAACTGTGCTATCTTTGCAGCCCCTGGTGGGGTTAACTTGTCTCAGATGTGTGGGAGGAATGGGTTTATTTTGGCTTACAGAATTGAGGGGCTGGGAAAATGATGACGAGCAAAGGGTGGACATCACCTCCATCACAGAACTGTAAACAGTGGCAGAAAGGTTTGCCAAACACCAGCAAAGGGAATCTGGCTATAACCCCCATAAGACCACCCCCAAACACACATTCAACAAGTTTTCAATTCCAAAACTGCCATCAGCTGAGGATCAAGCATTCAGGACATTGAATTTATGGAAACACCTGAATAAAACCACTAAATCCATCCCTCCACATATCTAATTATGATTTTTCCCTTGTTAGTATAATCTAAAAACCGACTTGCTTTTGAGGTTTGTGTGTGTATAAATATATATGTTTTATGGAAATTATAAACATTTCTGATCTTCCTTTGTATATAACTAATGCTCTGTATTCCAAATTATCCATATTTGTATTATTTACCTCTCTTTACTGGACAAAATACCTACAAAAATCAGTTTAAAGAAGGAACAGATTATTTCTACTTATAGCTCCAGGTTATAGTACATCAAGGTAGGGAAGCTATGGTAGCATAAATTTGAGGTAGTTGTTGAAATTCAGTTCACAGTAAGTTAGAGAGGAATTAAAAAATGCTTAGCTAATTGTCTCCTTTTTATACAGTCCATGACCCTGCCCCATGGCCCATGCCTTACACAAGTAAGGCTGTCTTCACACCTCTATTAACCTAATCAAGATAATGTCTCAGAGGCATGTGCAAACAATAATGTAAAATATAGAATCCCTCAGAGGTGATTGTCAACTTGACAATCAATATAACCCATCACAGTGGTGAAATAAAAATGAAGAAGGTGTGGACTCCTCAACTAGTCACAGTTCCCTGACTCTTTGAGACTATTTGTGCTACCTTTTTTTCTGGTGAAAAGAGAGGAAAATTTTATGAAGAGAAAATATCTCCAAGAAAATAATATTCAATAGTTGAATAATGACAGTTATTAGCCTCTGATATGCTAAGGTTCAGTTTTCATGCAATAGAGAACTGTGTATCAGGGAGTTTTATTAAGATAATATCCAATTAACCTATATCAAATGTCCTACTTTAAACTTCTGATTAAGTGAAAATAGTACCAACAAGCTTTTATACTTATCATAATTAATTAATGAATTTAAATATATATATATATATATATATATATATATATATATATATATATATATCATATATTTGGTCATGAGTATGTACAATATGTGATGCTTAGCTAATGTTTCTAAATGCCATAACCTAGAGACATTCACCCCATGGCTAGTTACCTGAAACACATACCTGTGGTCAGAAGAAATCTTTTGTATTGTTAATTCAGGTGAGATATTTGTTCTGATGGAAAGTGTGAAATGTAAGTTCATCCTGATCAGGCAAAAACACGAAACACTGAAGAGGTGATATAAAAATTCTGACACTTTAATACTAACACATTATACAGCTGAAAAAGGAAAGGAATGTGCCTTTTCCTCCTTTTGTTCTGAAAAGACAAATTAACTCTCTTTATTGTTTCTGCTTTCACTCTGCACAAATAGATAATTTCATATATAACAAGAGCAACTGCAGGAAGAGATTCGGGCTCTAATTTCTTGAAGTAGAATTTCACACTCTAAGCCAATTTCTTTTCTATGTATTCTTTAATCAATACTACCTCCACATAGTTATTATCTACATCTACTGGAGCTATGCACACTTTCCCTTTCACACTCACAATTATCACAGATTTAGAAATTATGTAAGAATGTCCTTATTCTTTCATTGCTGCCTGTTTCTTTCATTATACTTGGTATTGTATCTGGACATCCTTCCCATTTACTTTCATATTTAATTTTATTTATTTTATTCCACACTACCCCTTACTCCTAAAGATAGCCTAATGATTTGACAAAGGTATCATTTCCTCTAGGGAAGTTTCTTTATACTATCATGTGTACTGTCCTTTTCTCAGTCAAAGAAATGCAGCATTTGCTATCATAATAATAGTCATACTATGTAGTAAATCTTTCAGTTATAAATAACACAGCTATTGTAGTTTTCTCTGGAAACCTTACTGAATCTTTGTAAGATCCATAAGCTCAAATCCATTGAGGGAACAGATATCATTATTCTATTCTTGCTGTAGAATTATGGCTCACTAAATTAGAGGAAGTGTAACATAAATTGTATTCTAACCTACCGCAACTACTATTCATATTGATATGAGTATCTTGGGTGTCTTTGAGAATGAAAGAGCTTTTCTTGACTTTTGGTGTGTATGTTAACTCAGTAGTTGAGGTTCACATATGGCCAATCAAAACTTATAGTAATTCAGTAGCCTCCAAGTTCTTGTCTTATGAATTTTGATGAATGAAATCCACAGGTAAAAGAGCTGCTACATATAGCAGGAGGAGGGTCCAAAAATTTGGAAATTATACCTAGTATCTCTGATTGGGGTCTTTTATGGGAATTTACTAGATTTGAGCCTGAGCTGCTCAATCCAGTTTCCATGCCAGGAGACCAGATACTTTTTGGAAGTGGAATATCTTCTACAATGTTAATCTTTCAGAAAAGAGTAATCCCATTTATATTTCAAAAATAGAGAATTATCCTTCTTGCCTCTGGCAACTTGGTAGCTGCTAGGATTCCTTAAGGGAAAAAAGAATAGGATGAACCAGATTATCTCCCTTAAACATTCAAGGACATTTCTTCCTTTTACTTTGGTGGGATTGCTACCTATAAACTGCCTCAATATCTTTAGTACATACAGATCCTCTATTAGATTTGGGAAGCTCATCAATCTAGAATTCCTTCTAGAATGAGAAATAGGCCTGAAATATATCACTTAGATAAAATTTAATTAATTATTACATTTTGTTTTTATCTTGAGATCTAGTATTCAATGGCAATACTCAGGCCTGGAGATACATTGAGGTTGAACATGTGGCAGCAGAGGTCCCACAAGGCAGAACACCTGATGGTATGGGTGTCCAAGAGCAAGATGGAAGTTCCGAGAGCAGACAACTAGAAACAGGGCTTATTCATTGAATATTTCTTGATATTTACACATACAAGATGATTTTTACACAGTAATATTTATTTTGAAAGTAATAACATAAATAAGCAATTGATTGTGATGACATAGTTACCATTTCTGGTGTGCATTTCTAAATTTTATGCATCTAATTATTTATCTTATGTACTTTCATTTGATTGTGCCTTCAGGTGAATGTTCAGTAAATAGTAAACAGGATACCTTCTCTTTTTCCTTAATAATACTTCTAGTACTTTCTCTAATTCTAGTTTTGGTATTATATTAGTTATCTATTTCCATGTTAAGCACTAATATTAACTTAGTGGTTTAAAATAGCATTTTTTTTATAAATGACATACTTTACAGTATGAAGATATCACATGTTGGTCATTTTATCATCAGGCTATATATACACTTATGTAACATAGCACACTTTCTAAACTCAGTGCTAGTAGTACAGGAGTCTATGCTCAGATTCACTAGCCACAGAAGGAAGTTGTAGTCAAGATTTTGTCTTAGATCTATCCTCATCTGGAGGCACAATTGTTGAACTGGCTGCCAAACTCAGGCTGTCCTCAGAATTAATTAGCCTTGAGTACATTATTCTCATCCTATAGAAACTGTAAACAGTTTTTTTGCTACATGACCTTTCCCAGTATGGAGAGGAGGGATTTTTTTTTTATTGATGAATTTTATTTTATTTTTTAAATTTTATTTCTGTGTTCACCAAGGAGCTTGTTCTTTCATTTTCATTTTTGTTTGAGTATATACGCCTGTGTGCTCTGTGTGGATATATGTGTGTTCACCTGTACATGAATGCATGTGAGCATATGTATGTTCATGCTTATGTTTCTGTGGTAAGGACTTTATTAATTGAGCCATCCATCTCCCTGCCTTGGATCTGCCTTTTAATTCATTCTGTGTCTTTTGACTAGAGAATTGAGGCCACTAGTATTTAATTATTACTGAAGGACATCTACTCATTCCTGTCCTTTTGTTGCTTTCCTGTTCCTTCATACATTTGCAACATGTTATGTTAATAGAGATCAGTGGTAAAACACTTGCTTAGAAGTAGCCACAAAAGACAAGTATCAGTGTGAGTTGACTTGAAGTGTTTTAGCTATAAGGTTTATATGTTTTATTTGACTACTGAATTTTAAAAATCAACAATTAAAATAGAATTTCATGAAATACATTGCATTATAATTAGAAACATAAAAAAGTCTTCTTTTGATGTAAGTGTATAGTGATATAAAATTTCATAATGCCAACTAATCCTATGCATTTTGGTAATGAACTTGTTAATTACACATGCTATGTCTATTTACTCTCTACTATTTACTTGTCTGCTTTACATTTCTATTGATTATTTATATTTGTCTATATTTTTCTTCTGTGTAATGATATCTTTGTAGTTATGAAGGTAAAAGTAAGTTCATAAAAACAATGTGAAACATTTCTTCGTTTACTAGACCCTGGAACAATTTACATAGTACAGTCATTTGTTCCTTAAAGGTTTACTAAGAGTTGTGACAGGGTCAGACATCTGCAGAGAAAACCCCTCCCCTTGAGTGGGAGGTGTCTAGCTAGAGCTACAATCTAGGCGCTAAAACTGATTGATCAGATATAAATCAATCAGCTGTCTCTCTGACTCACCGGGGAAAACTTAAATTAACTTCCCTAGAAGAAGGCCTCTCTCTTCCCCACATGGCAAGCGAGCAGAAGGACCTCTGAATTTCCAGGCCTTAGGAAGGTAAGGCCTACCCCCACCCCTGTGGTGGGGGCAGGCTCCAGATTTATTCCCTCATGAACCTCTCCTCATGATGGGAGCCCTCTGTATCTTTTCTTCTTCTGCTTGTTTAGCTCAACAATATAAGTTCTGTTAACCTCTCTGACATCTGTTCTCCCCACACTGGTGGCTGGAGAATTCTGTAACTCCCCATGTTCCCTTAAATAATAAAGTCTCCCACTATACCTTACTATCTTGTTGTCTGTGATTTTAATTTTTTTAACTTTATAGACAAGAACTCAGATACTCTTTAAACTGGGGTGCATTGAAATTTTTGGTGGGTGTTATCTAAATTCTAACCCTCCCCAACACCCCATATCAGAGTCATATGTGAAATAATCTCTGCCTGATAATACTTTTGGAAGTTTGCAATTTAACAGTTTTATTTCATCTATGATATATGTTCTGTTTAGATTTTCAACTTCTTAAGATAACTGTTTTGAATTTATGTTCTCAGTTGTTTGCATGGGATTTAGAAAATCAGTCATATGTCTCTTGATTTCTTTCATACTATGATTGTTTTTGAGTTATTAGTCCTGATCATATATGACTGTACTTTGTATTATTGATGATGGCTAATGAGCTTGGAATATTCCTAAGTGGCAGAATGCCTGACTAGGATATGTTTGGCCCTGAGTTAAATGCCCAATATCCCCCCCAAAAAAAAACCAAAATAACAGTTAATGATTTATTAATTTCCTGATCCTCTTTTCAGCTTTAATTATTGTTTTTATTTTTTTATTTCTCTCACTTTCTATAAATATACGTAGTAGAAAACTGTTTTGTATTCTCCTTTGTTTAAATTTATATCATTTGTAATTATGAAACCATTTTTTTACAGTATATTCATGTGCTTTGGACACTAAAGCTGCCTATAGACATTTTAGAAGTTTGAAAGTGCGGATTTATATTGAGAGGTTAGGCTGTTTGCTGTTTCCTTTATGTGGTAGTTTGAGTGGGTGTCCCCCAATAGATTCAAGAGATTATTAAAGTTTTTCTCCAACTGCCTGGCTGGAGGGTGTGTCACCTTGGCTGATCCTAGGGTATGCCTGGTGTGGATCTGGAATTCCAGCCATAGATATGCAAAGAGCAGTCTGAGCTCAAGCCTTGAGTTCCTGTTGTTTGCAAGAGTGAGTGTGCTTACTTGCTTTTGCAGTTGCTGGTGATGGGTTTCTCTCTCTGGTTGGACCTTTTAAAGAGGGGCAGCCTCTTTCTGCATTATGGAACTTCCCCTAGATCTGTTACTTCAGTAAATATTTCCTACTTGCCTTGTTTGGAAATTCATCCCAGTGGCATGTAGCTGACTACTTCACTTTAGCTGTAGTTGTCAGAGGCTAAAATAGTTTCTGCTTGCCCTGTTTTTTTGCTTCTCTTTTCATCTTTGGTTTTCCCTAGAGACTTCTCAAATAAGGTCTCAAAAACACAGTTTGGTTTTTCACTTATGTTTACTGTCATTATTCAGGACAGTTACTGATGTGGCAGCAAAGTGGGCGAGAACCAAAGCCTTTCAGAGCTGATAGTTAAATCTCAGTGTGTTTCATCTGCGGGTATCTCTGCTGTGATTTCAATGGACATTCTCAGATTCCTTCTTAGTGACACTAGAAGGATAGGTGGGGTGTGGCTTTGTCTTTTTCTTCCCTCCCATTAAAACTAGAACATACTGGGTTTAGGGATAGTTGGGGCCTTTATTATTCTTTTCCAAATCAACTAAATTCTGATAAATTTCTAATTGTTTAGAATCTGAGAAAATAACTGCTTTTGAAAGCAGGACTTAGGAAGAGAATGCTCTGTTCTGTATTTCATAATGGGTGTTTGCTCCTCACCTTGAAAGAATCTGATAGAGCTCTTGGAGTCAAAACACAAAAGTGTGCTGGTACCTGAAGCCAATTCCCAATCCCCTCCTAGGACTGTTTGGCTCTCAAGTTTATTCATACAGAACCATAATGAACTTTGATTTTCTTACTCCAGTATTGAGTGCTAAAGCATGTTTTTATTCATATCTTCGGTAAAATTGTGAATCTAAGACTATATCTGTGTGTATAATTTGGCAGTGCTTTGCTCTGTGGCCTCTATTTTCTGATGGTGCTCAAAAGAGTAGCTTGGTTTCTATATGTTCATTTTTTTTTCTTGTTTGGGGATAGGAATGATGATTTCTGTCGTAGTCAGCCATACGCCGCTGGGATGAATCTCCAAACCACGCACGATTATGGGAGGAAAATATTTATTGAGCAGATCCAGGGGAAGAAGTTAAGGGAAAAAAGGCTGGCCCCTTTCACAGATCCAAGCAGAGACAGACAGAAGCCCAGCACCAGCACCACAAGCAAGCACACTGTAACACACTGTGATTCACAAAATGCAGAACTCCAGAT
>PVHP010026754.1:0-24352 GCA_004024765.1 Zapus hudsonius | reverse complement strand
GAGTTTGTTTCCTACTTATAGACTTAGTGATGCAAATTCCATGGATGACACCCAGATGCTGATGAGCTCCAGCAGGGGCTGAAGAAGGAAAGTGGAACTTAGGGAGTCTTGAAGAAAAGAGGCGAAGTGTGAGGTGGACATGAAAGAGGAAGCTAGGCTGGAGAGGAACTATCAGGCCACCTGGTTAGAAGCCAGGTCAGCTTTCCAACAGGAAGGATATATTTGGCCAGCACAGAGATTGCAAATTGTGGATATCATGAAAGGTATGCTCACATGAGAATCATTTTTGGGATAAAAAATAAATAAAAAAAATTCTGATGTACTAGCTCATTACCTTAGTTAAGCAAGACAGTCTTCCTGTGATCCTTTCAGTCCTCAGAAGGATAGTTTGACGATTGAAAATTCAAAAGGACTATGAATGCAATATCCTCAGTATCCATCTGACCATACACTATAAAACTGATTGATATTAATTGTGACTAGATGTGTATGTATGTGTATTTAACTTATAATGACAAAATCATATGTACTAAGCAAACAATATTAATAACAACCTTACAAATGCATCTCCTCAATGGTTATATTTATAAAATAAGAGAGAAGACATAAGTCTGACATAGCCTCAGTTGGTCTCAATCCCTAATTGTCCCTGATGGTGTAAGCATTTCCTGGGGACATATGAGTTACATATCTTTCCCCTGATAAGACAAGCTTCACAGTCCACAGTTCATTTTCTGCCTTTAAATCTTTCAAACTCTGACCAATATGATCCATTATACTCTACCTTTGACACTTTGAGGTGTCTCTTAGGCCAAGGTTTCAAGGTCCTTCCACATTCCTCCCACAAATCAGTTCCAAAAGGCCAAAAGCCAAACAGTTAGGTTTCTAACAGTAACAACCCCACTTCACTGGTACCGGTTTTCTGTTGTAGTTATCTTCTCATTGCTGGGACAAAGCACCTAACCAAAAGCAGCTTTGGGGATGAAAGTTTTTATTTTGGCTTAGAGTCTCCGGGGAAGCATCATGATGGCAGGCAGAGGCCAGACATCACCTGTGCCATAACAGGTGGAAAACAGCAGCAGGTGAGTGAGCCAAACTCTAGCAAGGGAGAGCAGACTATAACACCTCTACACCTGTTCCTGATAACACACCTTCTCCAACAAGGCTCCACCCTCCACCACCCAAATTACTTTTGGTTGGGACCAAGCATTCAGAACACATGAATTTGTGGGGGACATCTGATTCAAACTATCAAAGTTCAATGATACTTATGATTAAATTATAGTAAACAACCCAGATCTGGGGCCCACGTACCCTTTCATCTATTCTCTCTCTCTCTCTTTCTCTCTCTCTCTCTCTCTTTCTCTCTCTCATTCTTTCTCTCTTCTCTCTCTCTTCTCTCTCTTTCTCTTTCTTCTCTCCCTTTCTCTCTCTTCTCTCTTTTTTTCTCTTTTTCTCTCTTCTTCCCTTTTTCCATTTCTTCCTCCTTCCCTTCCTCTGTCCCTACATGAACAGGATAAGCCCATGGAAGCATAAAATATGTCTTGTTAACATTAGAGATTCCTTGTAATAGGCTAAAACTTAATAACTACTTGGTGCATTATTGGGTGAAGATTGATTACATGAAGCATTCCAGAGACATTCATAGATTGAGAACAAACATGTAGTGGTCTGGTGTCTGGGCATCCATTTTGATCTATTCTATTCTTCGGAACACTTTCTTGGATTGACCCAATTCTACATGCTGAAATGGGAAGTAAAGTTGAGCATCTGAAAATGAGTTATAAATTTGTCTTCAAGACTTTATGACTCCTATTCTCTGTAACAAGTGCTAGAATATAATTCATTTCAAGAAGCTCAGATTATAGCCTAGGCTTCCTTCCATGATTCTGCACTGACCATTTTTAATGCGTTACAAGACTCCAATTCCATAAATCATTTTGTACAAAGCGGAAAGAAGGGGAAATTCATTCATAGTAACTGGGGTATGCAGTGTGATTGGATTAATTTCAAAATGCATGTGTGGTGGTAAACTGGTCCCAAAGGATCATCACACAGTGAAGTCTTCTGAACAGGAATACCTGTATCACCTTGGGATTTGTCATAAATGAAAATTTTCCGGGAGTCCCTGACTTCTGAAGGGAAACCCTGAATAAGACCAAATAGTCTATGCTTCCAAGCCTCTGCAGGTGAATCTGATGCATTAAAACACTGAGAATTCCTGATTTAGACCATTCATGTACACCATGATGATAGTACTCAGGACAGATGGTGACCCCAGGAATATTTACTGTAGACATTAATTAATGTCCAACTAGTCCCTCCGAGTTGATTAGCTGGTTGTTTATCAGCCCAGATTTACTGGAATGCTGTCACTAACTCATGTTTGTCTAGGAAATAGGACTTGATCACAACTCCATCACTCAATTTCCTTTTACCTTCCATATTATTTATTGTCCTCAAATCTAGCTAATATCACTAATACCACTGGGTCTTGATTTCCAATGAAAGAAGTAAGCTCTGAGTTACATGAGCCATGCTGGGTAATATTTTACAAACACATCACTAGAAATTCCAAGTGTGCAGTCATATCAGAACTATATGTTGTTAACCCAGTTATTCAATGAACCAAATCTCAGCAACCTCAACATGTCTTCAACTCGGACAGATTTCATATTTTTAGCTCTACAACCATGGCATGTACCAGCTTTCACTTTTGCTCCTAGAAATACTTCTGTGTCCACAGTTGCTGGTTTCAAGATGAATACTTCTTTAAGTTACGTGGTGAGCAACTTTGTGTAAAATAAAAAGTACTATATACTGATTCTTTATTGATTGCTAAAATCCAAGCAATTTAGTTTGCCCATATTTTATCTTCAAATGTAAAACAAAGACTTTGTTTTGTGGTTGTTTTGTGGGTCAGGGTTTCCATGAATTGTTCTAGCTGCATGTGAACACAAGGCTTATTTCTATGAATCACTCAAGTACATTTGTTCAGTCCTATTAACCTTTCTAGTTGTCACCAAGAGAGAGATAAAACATTAGTATTATGATTAGGGTGAAAAAATTGAGGGCAATATTGGTTTAGTAAGTTCAGATGAAGAGAGTGCAGAGCCCATTCCAAGAAATGTGAATAAGCTGCTTGGTCACCTCTCCTGCTTTCATTTGGGGATTGTGCAACTAAGAAAAAAACATTGTACTGAAAAGTGAGGACATTTTTGTGCAGTTGTTGCTAGATTTTTCTAGCGTTGTCTACAATGTCATTCCTTCTTACAGAATTGTGTTTCTTATGGTTCAGATGATGCTCCCTAACTTTCACAACCATAAAATTCAAGAAAATAGTAAATCTATTTCTCACTTTCAATATTAAGAGTGGGATTGCCATAATTGGAACACCATTTTACAATTATAACAAATTTTGCTACCAAGGCACTTGCATGTTCCCATAGTGCATTTCAATTTTAATAATCATTATAAACTTATGAAACTTACTGGACAAAAGTTATTCTCACTTAAGATGTTAACATTAGTGAGTCAAAGACATTAATGTGCTCTACTAAGATCATGCAAGTTACTCATATGAAGCTTAAGTGAAATTCAGGTATGACACTATCAATGCAGTTAACTATACTTCTCAGAAATCCTAGCAGGTGTTCAAAGAAATCTTCGTTCAATATGATTTGCCCAGTGTAATACTTTATTCTGTCCTGATTGTGCACTATATTTTAGTCATACTAACAAATGCCTGGTTTAAAAATTGCATACCCCAACTGGCATAAGAAATCACCTTCCAAAGATTAAAGCTTATTCCACTCTATTGTTTTTATAGTATTTATCATGCGAATGTAAATTACTGAAGATAGCAACAACGAGGGGATAGAGGACATTCATTCTGTGAAGAAACGGCATGTACCGCAGGTTTTTTTTTTCCTTTCCATTGTAGAGATGGGAAATAGAATTTCCTTGTCTATTCACTATGAAAACAGGACTTAATGGAGTTACGATTTACAATTTGGCCATGGTGTTCAACCACCTTTCAAATAATCCTTTCTCCCTCTCAGATTCCACACCAAACACTGCACTGCCCTCAGTCCTGCAGAGCAAGAGGCTGGTTCTAGGAAAAAATGATGTGTGAAGGGCCACTCTTTATAAGTGTTCAGCTACAATAGTCATAGCTGAAGAACAGGGGAGATGCACTCTCACAGGGCCTGTCCCTTGCTAGCACAAAAGAAAAGGACACCAATTGAGACAATATAGTTAACAGTTTAATGATTGTGGCAAATGGAGAATTCACAAGTTGTGGCAGAGGTATCCTCAACTATCAGACTGGTTTAAATGTGATACTAACCTTTTTACTTATTTCCTTTAAATCAGTGGTAAATGTCATTGGGCAGCACTTCTCATGGGTGTCTTGGTTTATCCATATCTTTCAAGCAGATTAGCTGACTGCTTTTGTCCAGGACTATCTTTGCAAGAATGTTTATATAGTAAATAGTCATGGAAGATAAAGTATCCTTCCTAAGCAATGAGTCAACATGCTTCTTATCCTGAATGAAACCTTCAGGTCCCCCAAGTGTAGATTTCTGTTCTATAACACAACTGTGTTTATATCACCTGGTCTGCCAGACTCAACAGGGCTACAAGAAACTAAATATGCTGCTTGCTATATCTCCACCTTGATGGCCGTCCTTTAAATAACCAGGGGGGAAATGTCAGATAACCAGATAAAAATAATAAAGAGTGGGTGACTGCTCACTTTCAGTTTGCCTAAAGAAGTTTGTTACATTCCAGATTCATGGTGTTACCAAAGCACTGTGGGTTCTAGCCTTATTCAGAATCAGATTTTTTTTTTATTGTCCATAATGAGTTACATTATTTAATGGGCAAACAATGAGTTGTTATCCCCAGTTCCCCAATACCCCTCTTCCCCATCCCCAATCAGCTGGATATCCTCCTCCGTGGGGAGTCTGGATCAGTCCTTGGGGCTGGGGACCATGGATAGTCAGCCCATTTCCGCCAGCCCTAGTATGTTGTTACTGGGGGGGGCCTGTCTCTGGGTATTCTCCTCCACCATGACTCTCACAATCTTTCCGCCTCCTGTTCTGCTTAGTACCCTGAGTCATGGTGGGTGAGTATTAAGGTTGCTTTATTGTTGAGAACTTAGGGTCTTTGTACTTCTGCTTTAGGTTGTGTAGAAAATCATTGTTGTATGTCATACTGTCTTATCCTGTGTTGGCTGAATGGCTGTGGCTATGGGTCCCTTGTTCATCCCATCATTCTCTGCAGGGTTCCATATGGATCTTCCATGGTAAGTCTGGGGTGGCTCATCTCTTGCCAGGATGTCAGCTATCAGCCTGTGGTCTGTTGGTAGGGTTGGATGGGCCACAGCTCTCTGGCTGCATTCTGAAAGATACAAACAGAATCTCCATCGGAGAGTGAGATCAGTATAGGTTAACTGAGATACACATTTCTGAATTAGCTAGATTCTACTTTTAGTACTTTTAGTAGTGATTGACGGAGACGTCAATCACTCGCATTGTGCATCTCTCCATGGGGGCCCAAGAGTCTGGCTCCCAGTGCATATCGCCCTAAGTCCCCAGTTCCATTTAAGGGCTCCCCCTCACTAAGTGGGTTATTTGGCAGAATTTAAAAGCTGTTGATTGCCTCCCCTACGCTTTGGCTCCTCCATTGCACAGTGCTCCTTTCTTGGTTCGCTGTTCTCTCCCAGTAGGAAGTGTGGTCAGCCTACTCAGACTGAAGAATCAGATTTGAATATGAGTTATATCCAGGATTACACCTCTTCAATGGCCCATGGGACAAGATCTCATCATTCACTAAGCTTTATTCCCTTATTTTCTTCTCAAATTTCTCAGATCTCAGTTATTTTCCAGTGTTTTTATTTTGTTTGTTCTGGGACTAGAACCAAGGTCCTTGCTCATGATAGGCAAGTGGTCCATCACTGAGCTAGATCCCCAACATCATTCTCTCTCTCTCTCTCTCTCTCTCTCTCTCTCTCTCTCTCTCTCTCTCTCTCTCTCTCTCTTCCTCTAATTTTTTTAAAAAAAATAGTTTTCTTTATTGGATTTTAAATATATATATATATATACCTTTATGTATCTATTTGTTTATTTATTTGTGTGTGTGGAGAGAGAGAGACAGACAAAGAGACAGAGAGAGAATAGGTCAACTAGGTCCTCTTGCAGCTATAAACAAAATCCAGACACATGCATCATGTTATGCATCATCTGTCGGATTTTTTTCTTATACCCAAGTCACAAAGTCTTTTCTGGGACAAATACCCTAGTTGAACAAGCATAACTGAACTCCCAAAACATTCACCCCAGGAACCCACATGTTCATTCCCTTATATCCTTCAAGTTTGGCTCCAGTAACCTTGACAGGGAAACCTTTTCTTTTTTTTTTTTTTAATTTAAGTTAAGTTAATGTTTTTTATATCTTTATTATGAATAACTATATACTTTATATGATCAAATCTTGTGAAGATGTCCCCGTTACCCTCCTCTCTGTCCCCTGCCCACTGGGGTGCTTCCTTGGTGTCCATACTGGAACTGTCCATAGGTTAGGGGTTATGAACTGCCCCTTTTCAGACAACACATGAAAGAGTGTGTCCCATCACTCCTATCTCAAGTCTATCTCTATCTCTACCTTATTTCCTCTGTGTAACTGATCAACACCATATGTATTAAAGAAGGTATTTACTTTGTTTATTACTGTCTTCTCCCATCAATATGGAAATGCTTTCTCTCAATGATTTGATCAGAATGAGGCCTGGCATCCAGCTTGTGCTCAGAGAATATTTGAAGAATACATTCCTAAATCCTCCCCTCATGCCACATTGCAAAATGTGCCATTGACGGTACCTATCAAATCTGACATCCAATACACACTTTGGCCAAAAAAAAGCACTTGTGAATATTAACCAAGCAAAATATAACCCATACTAAGGACCAAATAGTTAGGCATGTAGTGATGACCCATTTTTACCTTTGAAATAAGGGGAAAATACAAATAACTTTAGCTTTGTCTGTCTGTTCTTTGTGACAACTATCTATTTTTAAATCCTTATAGCTCCTCTATCCAATCATACAATTATTTTTTTCAACCCCTTTCTTTTTCTTTTACCATACTAAGGCCATGGAGGTACTCATTTATTTATTATTTATTTGTTTGTTTGTTTGTTTATGGGAGATAGACAGAGGAAGGGAGGGAGAGAGAGATTTGAGACCCACTCAGTGGGAGGAAATTCATGTTTGGTACTGAAAACCAACTCAAAATCCTATGGCTTAGAAAGACCTAAACCTGCAGGAAAGATACCATTGTTCCTTGGCTAAATGGATAAGTTGAGCCTATCAAAACGTCTTCTAAATGTGTATGATTATGTCCATTGATTAATTCTGCTCTCATGTTTGGTAAGAGAAGCTTCTTTTTTTTTTTTTTTAATAGATTGTGGTAAATACTAGGGAAATCCAAGACTCATCAAGGTGACAAGAAGAATAGAAAGCCCAGTCAGAAGTCATCTCTGTCACACTCACAGGGTTCAGAAAACATTCCAGAGGAGGATACAGTAAGAATATTAGCGTTGCTCTCACATCTAACCATAGAAGCTTCTCTATGGAAAAGGTAGTAGAAACTGAGGAGATTCAAAACTGCATGTTCAAACTCAAAAAAAATTTAAAAATAAGAGGTTGTTGAGAGTACAACTTTGTACATCTCTGTAAAGTCCTCCACAGCTTAGGAAACAATGCAGAAGAGGGCAGCAAGAATGTTAAACTCGGGCCTGGAGAGATGGCTCAGCAGTTAAGACACTTGCTTCCAGTGCCTGAGGCCCCGGGGTTCAATTCTTCAGTATCCACATAAGCCAGACCCACAAGATGGTAGCCCTGGTTCTCTCTCTCTCTCTCTCTCTCTCTCTCTCTCTCTCTCTCTCTCTCTCTCTCTCTCCCCTCTCTCTCTGCTTGAAAAATGAATAAATAAAATATTTTTTTAAAAAAAGAATGTTAAACTCACAGAGAGGAGTGAGCACTTTAGGGCACTGCTATCCAAACGTGAACTGTCTGATATATTCTTGACCTCATGGTCGTCTTCATTACCCTCACAAGAACTACACAATTCTGAGCCCATCAACATTTTGACATAGAGGATGAAGGAGGACAAATGGGGACCAAAAAAATGAGACATCTAGACAGAAAAAGGAAAAAGGAGGGTGTTCAATGGAATAGAGGTAGGAGCCGGGTAAAGAAGACAGGAAAGTGACCAAATTATATGCACATGTATTTAAATTTGCAATAAAAATGTTTTAAAGCTTAAATATTCTAAGACAATAAAATCTAAAGAAATGCTAACTTGGTATTTACATCCTAAGGAATGCTGGTAGAAAATATTAATATTTTTGCTTCCCATAATTAAACCATTATGCTTCTGTAAGAGCGAGAAACTTAGCATGTACAGTAAAAAACATAGAAATTCATCATATAATCACTTGGAATCTGAGCTCAAGTGTTTCAGGCAGAAGTAGTCAGAGGGGCAATGGGGCAGGGGCAGCATGCATAATGCATATGTATATACATATATATACACATATATATATATACATAGGAACTAAGAACCATAGTTACAATGAGGTTTACAATGTAACATTGCAAGCACTACCAGAAACACGTCAGATTTATTACACATTTGATTTTGAATTAAATTTTAGTCATCACACATTCAAAATCCATTTAACTGTTGCCAAAATTTCCATGATCTCTACCTTTAATTACATGACCCCCAAGTGGGGTTGGGAGCTGTGTAATTTATGAAGTTGTGGGTAGCATTTCTAATAGTAAATACTGTTCAGGTGGTTACATTGTGTGTGTGTGTGTGTGTGTGTGTGGACTAGGCAAGTTTCCTACCAATGATCATCATTCCTAACCATGGTTACTGTCGTTTGACTGTTGATCATATATTCACTGCCTCTCTGAAAGGTATTTCAGTTTCTCATAGCTGACAAAATACAGAGTTCTTTGACTTAAATTCTAACCAAAAATGAAGGTTTATACATTTTAATCAATATATTTACATATCTAATTGATGTATATGTATATAGTGAAGCATAAAAGTTACTGACTTTAAAAAGTGTTTAACAAAACATTATATAGCTAAAACCTGTGTGAAGCGTGAAACTAGAAGACAATTGGATTTTGTTGTGAATAAAGGGAATTTTAGACTGATGATAATAAAAGATAAGCCTTAAAAAAGAGCAGACATCATTATCCTTTATCCAGATAAAAAGTGAGAGATTATTTTGGCAATTCTCCCTGGTGTCCAGACTGTCCACTCTGTCCAGGTAGAACACTAAATTTACTGATTAACTCAAACAATCTGGTTTTGCACAAAGTCACCTCAGAATCAACCAACTGTAAAGTGTATGGGGTTATGAGAGAGAGAGAGGGAGAGAGAAAAATAGAGAGAGAAAGAGAGAGATTTTACTTATGAAGAGAAGTGAAGCAAGCCAGGCTGAACATATGTTAATTTATACCTAAGATGTTTGATTTCCTGTTAACAGAAAGAAAATTAGAAGTTTCATAGATATAAAAAAAAAGTTTCTAGGGAAAACTTCAACACATGCAAAATAAAAAGAGTTTTACAAATTGTATTTGATATGAAACAAAACAAAATGTAATTTTAACTCAATTTCTAAGAAGGAACAATTCCTAGAAAAAAAACACATAAAATAAAAATAATGTACAAACATAAAAACAAAGCTGCCCACTTTTATATAACAAATCTTTTAACAATCCCTAAACATCTAGCTGTCTTAAAAAAACCTATCCCAGAAGTTATCAACATGTTTATACTAGTCTGTTTTTAAGAAATCTATATGTTCGGAACTTGATGTTTTGACTATATGTTGTATTCCTTAGACACCTTCTTTAAAAAGAAAGAGAAAAGCACCCCTGCTCTTCAGTCTACCATTCTGTTAAAAGATATCACTCTCCTGTTAAAAAATAGTATACCTTCCCTTGAGAGTCCCCTTGGAAGTTATCAGTCACTGACACAATCAGATAGCCAAGATGATTTCATCTGCCTGCCAAAACATCACTCATGAATGCTGAAAACATGACATCAAGGACAGAAAGGGCATGATTGTTCTTATTTCTGGAATTCCTTCTGTTGTGAGTCAATTCACTGGGTGGGATTTCACTGGAAACTGACTTTAAGAATGTTTTAAACAGAGAAGACCTAAGACTTTCAAACACAAACATAATGGAGCCCCATAGAATCAGACTCACTCAGCAGGCCTAGTCACGGACAAAACTCACATTCTTGTGTAGATTGAAAATATTCAATTATCTGTGCAATTTGTTAGCGGTTATTAATTTTGTATTATTTATGAGTACAATAGTCCAAATAAAAATATTGATCCTTTTTCTATAAAAGTAAAATTCTATGATTTTTCAAAATATGACATTATTTGAATTAATATTTAATGTTCCCCAAAGTTTCCCCCACAAGATGGTTAAGACTTAGATAATTTGAAGATGTAGAAGTTACACCTCACATACTGATTCTTTTTTTTTTTTAAAGACAAATATTTTTAAATATTTTATTTAAAAAAAAATATTTTATTTATTTATTTGAGAGAGGGGGGCAGACAGAGAATATGGGCGCACCAGGGCCTCCAAGCCACTGCAAATGAACTCCAGACACATGTGCCCTCCTGTGCATCTGGCTGTATATGTGCACTGGGGAATCGAACTCTGGTCCTTCTGCATTGCAGGCAACCGACTCAGCTGCTAAGCCATCTCTTCAGCCCACATACTGATTCTTTTTAGGTCTTTAGACTCTAGGATATATGTGTGTTTCGCTTTGCCCTTTAAGCTCCCTGTTAGTGACTAGGCTCTGTTTTTCTTTTCCTATTTTTCTCTTTTTTTTCTCTCTGTTTGCTTGCCTGCTTGCTTTTTACTTGGGAAGAAGCCCTTCTTCCCCTTCCTATGCATCTTGGGTAGTCTTGTCAGTCTTGTCAAAATGTCCCCTTCATTCCCTATCTGTCATCTTACATCCTGGCCCCATAGAGTCACCTGGCTCTCTGGCCCTGCACTGATACAGGAGCCATAAGTTGAATTGCTCTGTCCACCCTGGGAGCATGAACAAACTCTCCTTTGGCCTTGTTACATGTAGCCCTGTAGCTCTGCTGGTCTGGAACATTCTGAGCCCTGGCTGTTTATCCTTTTCCTTCTTCCTCCTCAGGGCCATATTATATTTTTCTAATAACTTGTTTATTTATATATGTATTTTTGTTTACTTATAGGTAAGTTAGCCAGAACCTATCTCTAAAACCCCAGAACTAAGAGATGCAGAGACTATATTAATTGACAACACAGAAGAAACCTTACATCAAATAAATCATATTCTCTTGCTCTAGTAAAATAGATGCCAAGTCTCTGCCTGGCTTCTTAAGGTTCATCTTAATATTATTGGCTTTATTTGAATATGGTGCTTTTAACATTCTATAACCCTTCCATGTGCAAAATAAAGATTATTACAATATTAGGAAAATTAAAGTTTGGGGAAGTGAGATACACTTTAAAAACTCTCCATTTTTCTTACTTAGAAAAGGATGAAGTTTAGACATTTCTAAAATCCTCATTGAATCCTGCCAACTCTTAGACTTTTAAGCTTACATATGTAGAATCACACACCAACTGTCGATTGTTCCCCCCTAGTGCTATGGGGGCTCTGAAGGAGCCCCTGATCTCTCACTAGACAAGAACAGGCACAGCCAGGGTCAGCCTGTGCAGTACGGTGGCATTCCCCCATAGCATTGAGACATCTTGTGAGACAGAAGTCAGGACCACTTTCTGTACTCACCTTTTCCCTTTTCCCTTCTCCTTCTATGGGCTAGAAAAAAAGTGAGTTATAATTAGAATCAAGAAAATACTCTAATGATAAATACAATGTATCCTGGTTTTTCAAAAGGCCATTCTTTCAAGCTATGAAAGGCATTATTGATGGTCACAGCCTCCTCTGAAGGACTGAACACTATGCCTGGTTTACAGATGAAGAAATCAAATAGGCAACAGAATTTCGGTTGGCATGTCACATCCTGGGACAAGAGATTCAGAACACATCCATGTTACAGCATTGTGTGTCACAGTGCCAAATTAGTTCATTATTGTAATGTTAACCCAGAAATGTGTTCAATACATTTATAATGAAAACAAAAGGAAAGATACTCAAATAGCAAAGAGTCAATCCTAAAACCAACAGCTTTCAAAATCAGTTCTTTGGTGATTAGTTGATGACTCTGTGAAACTCTCATCTAAGTGTGACAAGTCTCATTTAATGCACAATTAGAGAAAACTGGAATACTGTCTCCATCCAGGACCAAGATACACATACTAATAGACCAATACTGATAGTGACAACCAGAAACCTACTTGCCTGTAACACCACCATACTTTCATAAACAGTGGCCCAGAATGAGAGAGGAAGTTTAAGTGCCTCTCTTGTTACATAATGTCTGTTTACCATTCAGTCATTGGCTATTATTTATCTAAAAAATAATTATTTGTTGTTTCCATGTGCCAGGTACCCTGTGATGTAGAACAACAAATTAACCCCACCCCCTGAATCTCTAGAACTCCTCTCATCTTGGAGAACCTAAAGAACCCAGCAGAAGGAACATTTAGTGAAAGAACTGGAAGCCCTTTCCTAATGTGGTTAACAGTATGCCCGTCATGTATTTTACTTTACATTGTCTTCTGGAATGAGTGACTTCCTTCAAGAGGATAGTTGTCTGTCATTAATAATGAATAGTTCATGTGCCACACAGCAACTCAAAGGCCAGACCTGATGAGACCCCAGTAAAACATTTTCAGGTATCATTGAATTTCTGACCTATAACTAAGGAGAGACACGATGTACATGAATTTCTGCAAACAGGAACAGCTTCTCTTTTATGGGGGAGAAATAAGGAGCATGTATAGGCCATACACTCATGTGTGTAAAGAAAGGGAAAATTAACATGGATCTGCCCTTGATTAGGCTAACCTAGGACCCCTGTATAGTGACACACCATCTACCTCAACAAAACATTGAAGACCTTTATCTCCCATATGTTTTACTTATTTGTTTGTTTATCACTGGTTGCTCTCTTCCAGAAAGTAAACTACCCAAAAGGGGGGTGGGATTCTTTAGGAA
This sequence comes from Zapus hudsonius, assembly GCA_004024765.1. Taxonomy (NCBI): domain Eukaryota; kingdom Metazoa; phylum Chordata; class Mammalia; order Rodentia; family Dipodidae; genus Zapus; species Zapus hudsonius. Next base: position 11,146 of record PVHP010026754.1, on the reverse strand, counting down.
TGCATTACTAGAGTGACCACAATAATGCATTCCTCTGCCCTTCCTGCTTGATCCAATTGAGAAATTGGATTGATGGATAGAAGAAACTAATCATTTTGCCATCTTCTTGGTAAGCTGCTATTTCTCTCCTTCCACCATTTCTTGAAGCTAAATCATTCATCAGTCACAGTCAGAAGTTCCAGAAAATGATAGACCTTCTCAGGGCCAGAGAAAATGGGTAGAATACAATATAGAAAATGGGCAGAACACAGTATATTCGCAGATACAGACCTACAAAAGGGAGGCAAAACCCACTGGGGCCTCAGTACTCCGAGTGTCATCTTTGGACCAAAAACATCGGCTCCTGGACACTTTGTGAAGACTACAATTCAGGCTCTACTAGGGCCCTAGTGACAGAAACAATGTGTTCATAAGGTCCAAATTAATCCCTTGTAAAGTTTTGAGAACACATGTCAAATAATCCTACACATATCCACACTACCACAGATATGTGCAGCATGGGAACCAGACATGGCATATTAATCATTTAATCCCTATTCCTTTCATTACCAGGTGCCAATCATATGAAAACACAAGGAAGATGACCATTTCTTGCCTTCCAAAACAGGACAAAGTGAACACTTAAAAGTATGAGCTTGTCAGATGTAAGACTCACCCACCATGACTCAGGGAACTGAGTGGAAGAGAGGGGTGGAAAGAATGTAAGAGCCATAGTGGGGGAGAATATCCAGAGACATTGCCCCACTCAGCAACAATGCACACACAAAGGGGGAAGAAAAGCAGGCTACCTCCGGTTCAGTTCATAACCCCCTAACCTATGGACAGATTCAGAATGTGCACCGAGGAAGGACTCCAGTGGTTAGGGGACAGAGAGGAGGGAACTGGGGACACCTTCACAAGATTTGCTCATACAATGTATATACTTATTCTTAATAAAGATATTTCATAAAAATATGAGCATGTTCACTTTTTTTTAATTTTGCTTGCTAGAGATAACAAGAATTTGAGGAAAAATAAAGTTCATCTCAACCTACACCCTGAATTGATCTCCCTTCATCATTTGCAGAAAGAGAGCAATAGCATCTTCTTATGGACTATTGTTAAAGGCCAATGAGATATACACATCTGAATCCTTACAACACTAAAAAGTATTATTTTTAAGTCAGTACTTGTTGCTTACAGAAAACCCGTCAAGTCAGCAACGCCTGGAGTTCTAGAAAGGCTGCACACTTATGACCATTGCTGGATCACAGAGATGGCTACAAGTGTGTTTTTATTGTCATGCTGGTCAAAAATGTGTAGCAGTGATGTATGTCCACGAAATGAAGAAAACTTTTTAATATGTTAACATTTAACAGACCAGTGTGACTGAGATAAAAATGAGGAGCTGAGAAGGAAAATTTTAAAGAATGACTACTGTATCTTGAAAAACAAACCCAGATGTGTTTGAGCTCTGCAAGAGTATGCATGTGTGTGTAGTATATACTTTCTTTGAAAAAATTCCTGCTTTGTCTATAACTTGCAAACAGTATAAAATCAAAATAAGTGTCTTGAAATTTGCCTTACTAAAAGAGTTACCTTTTAAGAAATTAGCAGATCATGGGATATTTTGCCTAGTTATACAGAGGAATAAATTTTAAGGAGTCATTTGTTTGAACTGACTCAACAGCATGTACATATTTCAAAGATTATGAAGCTTTTCCTTGGGACTCTCTTTTTATCTTTAAAAGAAAACAATGCTAATAGTTTCCTTTTTCCTATACTCAACGACTATTTACTACCCCTCCTTGATGTGGACTTTCAAAATACAAAGAAGGTTTGGCAAGGTTTCAACGTCCTGTTCTAAAGTCTGTTCTTAAGCTCTTGTATAAAAGCATAACGAGTACTTCTTAAAAAAAAAAAAACTGATAATGCCTCCCATTCAGTATTTGTATATTTAGGAATGTCTGTTAGATTTAGTGTATTCATTCATTGGAATCATTGTTAATCTGCATATAACTGATTTCAGGGGAACAAAGTGATGAGAAGTCAAAGTTAACGTAACAATTCCTTTTATACAAATAACAGCCAAAGACATTAAGGGCCCAAATTTCAAAGCAAGTTACTGTATTTGCAAGTTTTAAGTCACACTTGGCAGTTTTTCCAAACACAGTGGTCAGGAACTGAAAAAAATAAACATGTGTTTCCAGGATTTTCTTTTCACATGCCACACAAAAAGTAATGTTTCAGCTACATTTTCACTCTTAAAAAAGTGTTTCTTAGAGAAGAAAGCTTTCTGTTTGTGTTATGATAGATGTTACAAAATAGCATTAAGGAGCAAGATAAATATTACTTTCACTGTATAAATAAAAGTTTAAACTTCCCCAAAGGGATTTTGTAAAAAAAAAAAAAATTGAATCTATTAATGCAGTGATATTTTGTATTTAAATCTCATACTTAAATTCACAACATTTGGCACTTCCTATCATCCAGATGCTGTAAACAGAAAAGAAAACAAAAAATAAATTAATCTATATTCTATTCCTAAGCACCGAATCAGATTCCGCCCCCATTTTGCCAAAAGAACAACTGAGGTAAATTTATGCTTTTCCTGGGGCTTACCAAAGTCTTCACGCACATAGGAAGATGAAAATTCACAGGTGTGCCTCATATTCAAGAGAGAGGAAACAGTCAATCATAGAATGAGATTTCAGCAGTTCATAAAGCCCACCAGACCCCCAAATAACTAACCAGCCAGGTGGCCTAAATCTCCACTCCAAACTTCACACCCCTGCCAAAGCACTGCTCCTATGAAAATGTAAATATCATAGCTTGGGGAATAACAATGGCAGCCATCAGCTCTGTAGGAGGGATTTATTTCTCATTTCCCTCAGAAAGATCTAAAGATCTAAACCTACAGAGAATGGGACACGGGCAGAAAGCCACTCTGTGGAGAATGAAGCATGAAACATAGTCGGTGTGGAGTCCTTATAGAGGTTAGACCACCTCTAGGAGAAACCTTAGACTCTGGATGGTGGCATGACCCTAGCACCAGAATGAGGAAGAAGATGAAAGAATGGTCAGACAGAGCAGACCTAAGCAGGGAGGATGGGCACTCTCAGGAATGTTTGCAAGAGAAAGGATATTTTTATTGGAAAGAATTATAAAACACAGGGCTGAGTAGGAGGTTCTTGCTCCTTGGTGTTTACCCAAGTGTTGAAAATGTATGTACACAAAAATCCACAAAATATGATTATAGCCTATTTGTTCATAATTGCACAACTTAAAAGCAAGGTGAATGGATAAGTTTAATAAACAAATATTATTTATCGTTAAAAAGATAAAAGCCCCCTGGACATTTAATCCCCACACTTGGGAAGTAGAGGTAGAAGGATCACTGTGAGTTCAAGGTCTCCCTGAGACTATAATAGTGAATTCCAGGTCAGTCTGGACATGAGTGAGACACTACTTTGAAAAAAAAAATAAAAAGCAAAAGAGACAAAAGCTATCAAGCCATGAAGAAAATGTAAGTTTGCATTGCTCACTGAAGAAGCCAATGTGAAAGGCTCTATCCTATGTGATTTCAAGCATATGGCATTCTGAAAGAGGCCGGGGTCAGAACTGAAGTGTCCAGAGGTTACCAGGAGATAAGGGGGCAGGGAGGGATAAGTAGAACAGAGACTTTGGGACAATGAGTCCACCTCATATGTTACAATGGAAGATTCAAGTCATTTTAAATTTGTCAACAGCAATAGTTCTTGGTACTTTTAGCAAGCAAAAAAAAAAAAAAAAGAAAGAAAGAAAAAGTGAACAAACTCATACTTTGAAGTGTTCACTTTTATCCTGTTGTGAGAGACAAGAAATGGTATGATTGGCACCCAGTAATGAAAGGAGTTGGACTATGGATATGGCATGTCTGGTACTCATGCTGTACATATCTGTGTGAAGGTGGATTTGACCTCTGTTCTTGAAACACTTAGTACTCTATCAATATGTGGCTGATATTATCATGTCTGTCTACCTAGAAGGAAATGAAATTACAGAATTCTTTCACACAACTGCTGCATTGGCTGATTCCTACCAGAATCGTCTTCCTGACCATGGCCTGTCAGAGAGTCCAGCTCTGAGAGGTCATGAACCACAGCTAAGAATGCTCCTCCCAAAGGTAAGCTTGTCACCCTGTTCCCTAGCTTTCATTTCTGATTTCAGTGATATGTCTAGGGCCAATATTTAGAAACGATACAAACCAGACCTAAGCTGGCATAGAGGATAATTCATCATTGGTTCAATTTCCACAATGGAAGCTGCTTCCAACTCCATGCCAACTATAGGCCAAAAGTTGGCAAAAGCAGACGACATGGATCATGGTGAACCATTACTGCAGAAATAAAAAAGACAAGATCAGTTCAAAAAAAATCTTTGTTGCTGACTCATATAGAGAATCCTATAATCAATAGGGACATGAGCTAATAATGTACACACACACACACACACACACACACACACAGTAGAAGAAAATGTTAAAATAAATGAAGACATTTGGAAATGCTAAGGAAATTGGGTCAGACATGATTAATGAAACAAAGGACAAAATGAAAGTCCAGTCCAGATTCTTCAGTCTGTCATAAAAGGAGTCCTCAAATTTCATTTAGTCCCAACTTCCTGGCTGTAAGATATATATTTCTCTTAGGCCAAGTCAACAAAGCTCTCTCCTTCTATCTTAGAAAGTCATTCAATCCACTGTGTTTAGATCAGAACATCCTTCCTATGCTGGTTCTGTTTCTTCAAAATTTCAATGAATGAAATCACTGTCCACCAAGTAAAAAAAAAAAAATCCAGTAATACAATACAAATGTTATTCTTCAATCTACACAGGTAATGGGCTTAAATAATAGAATTTAACATCCTTGAACCTTTTCACAAGTCCTGGTAGTCAGCCATCTCTTTTAAGTTTCTTCCAATACTTACTGTTATAATAGCTTCCTGACTGATCTAACCACTACCCTCTACACCATACCCAAGCCTCTTCTCAGTACCAACAAATTAGATACTGTTCCAAAGTGTGCACCTATTGATCTCTTAGTCAAAATTCTCACTGTTTGCACATTTCTTTAGATAGTGTACAAGTTTTTCAAGGTGCAATAATTGGTTCTAATTTCTCAAACCCCCATTCTCAGCACTACTCACACCAATCCACGGGCACCATAGGTTTTTGTTGTTTGTGCTCAACATATTTGTATGGAGAATGTTGGCACCTCATGATTTAAGTTAAACATCAGCTATTCTTTTTTTAAAAAAAGGAAAGCAATAAAAGTACTTATCCTAAGCAAACCAAAATGTTACTGGTATTCATTGCACTGATTTTAAAGCTTAATGTTATTTTTAGGTTTAATCACAAAGGGCTACAATATAATCTTTTCAGTACTCTCTGGGCTACCAGAGTTCTCAGGTACTATCCAGAGAATCACAATATCTGGACTTCCCAATACTCTGACTTTCAAGGTCAACTCAGCAGATAGTAATAATTACAATGTGTTTTGCTCACACCACACCATGGGCAATTGTCTGCCTCTTCCCTTGAAAATGTTATTTTCACAGTAACAAAATTCTATAAGGAACCTATTTAATGGCACATACTGTATTGTCATATAATAGGTCAGGATTTTTTTTTCCATTTCATAAAATGAACTAAACTAAGACATATGCTAAATGAGAGCCAAAGTATTTTGAAAACTTATAATGAATTCTTATGACAGGAATTACATTATGCATAATATAAACATCTGTATTTAAGGAAGATAATGGTTTAGCTCCAGGAAATAATAGTTAAGCAATGATGACTTAAGCAAATGTTTTACAATTAATGGAAATAAAAATTATATGCTATTATAGCAAAGGGATGCTGGGAGAATGGGACAGGAGGTAACTCATATCAATGGACTCTCAATGCACTAGAAAGAATTAAAACTTCTATAAAACAGACTCCCCCAAAGAGAGAAACTACAAAAAGATCAAACTCCTTGAGGTTCAAGGATGTTAAATTCTACTATTTAAGCCCCATTACATGTGTAGTTACTAGTGGAGCCCTTTCTTACCTTCCACAGAGTCAATTCACCTCTTAAAAAAAATAAAGATATTTGAAAACAGACTTTTGGCCTTCTATCTCAGATGGCAGATCACAGAGTTCCAAAACCCTGAAGACACTGGAGTTCTCCTTCTGATTTAGTCATAATTAACTTCATTGGGAGTTACATGATAGCAACTTAGAACAAGAACTTGGCTAAACATTTTGAATATTCTTCTACTTGGTAATTACTTCTTCAATGAGAATCTCAAGTAAGAAACAGAGGGCAGAATTTGGCCCAAAAAGAGAAGCACAAGCTACTGGCCCAATGTAAAATGCCAATAAAGAATGTATGAAAGTTTTCCATGAAGCATCCTCAACAGGGTGTTGATTTCATCAGGAACATATATTCAAACAAAAATGACTACGCAGATTCTTTACCCGTGCTCCACGACAAGCAGCTTGTAGGGGAAAGTACGACTGGGTAATGGCTCTATAAGCTGAAGGGCAATTACGTAAAAACTAAGTAAAGAGCTGGATGCTGTTGACCACCTTAGCCACATAATAAATTTTTGTTGATGCTAGGAACAGGAGCCACACAGCCCGAGTCTGGGCATTAAGTATCTGAAGAATAAGATTTAGGTCACTAAGATTTGGGTTTATGCTTCAAAATGAAAAGCCAATACTAGATTTAGAATGATGGCTATAATGATAGTTATACATTTTAAAACTTCATATTATGCTATATTCAATTTTTCACTGCCATTAATCTTGGAGCATAACATTCCAGAAACTCAATCATAATTTTCCTTCAAGTGTTTATGTCATACATGACCTAATTTTCATCATAAAAAAAGGAGAAGCCCACTCCCCCCCCCACTTTAGCTCGCTTGCTTTAAATTATAGTGTTTAGTTGGAAACTAAACTTAGGGTATTATCAATTTGAAATTTGAGTGTAAAGTACACAGAAAACTTACGAACTGATGTAATACCTTAAAACGTTGCATTTTTGCTAACAATGTTACTCCCAGTAATTCACCTGAGGCACAAAGACACAAAGGCACTAAGTCATTTCCTGGGCACAGGACCACCATCCTCTCCAAGCAGACTCTGAACCAGATTTCAGCAGAAGACCTCTTTGCCAGAGTACCACAGCCAGGCAACAGCTGACTCTGCTCTGCCCTGAAGTTTCTGTTCTCACTGCCACCAGCCCATTTTCCAGTTGTCCCCAGTATTGGTTTATCTGTATTGGTTAACTTTTCATCACTGTGACCAAAATACCTGACAGTACAACTCAAGAGATTTATTTCTGCTCATGGTTTTAGAGGATTCAGTCCACTAAAAGCAAAGAAGGCATCATGATGGGGTTGCTGCTGAATACTCCTTACACAGTGGCACACAGGATGCAGAGACACAGGCCACAATCTGGGGTGGCATACCCTTCCAAGGCCAGCTCCTTATACCTACTTCTGCCAACTAGGCCTCAAGCCCCAAAGTTTCCTCAACTTCCTAAAACAGTGCCACCAGCTGGGGACCAGGTGTCCAAACCCAGAAGGATATTTCAGATTCAAACCATAACATCCCTGTTGCTCAGTAGCCACAACATTGAGAAACAAAAGAAAAATCAAAGCAGAATGTCCTACCAAGGAAGGCAGACTGCTCTCCCATGGGCCAACCAGCCATCAATGCACCGTGTTTGTTAACATTCTGAAAGACATTTGTGCAGAGAACAAATTGACAGAGCTCATGTTTATATCAGAAATTTCAGAAGCGGCAGGAGATTTATTCGTGGAATCTTAACACCCATTCAGACTGTCGTAAAACACAAAGGACCAGATTCAATAAAAACTCTTTCCAACTTCCACAACACTTAAGTCTGTGTGCGCCTTCAAAACAAAATCAACTTTTCCAGTTTTGCAAAGGGCTGTTCAGACTTTGGTAGGTTGGAAGCCAGCTGGGGCGTTTCCTAACTCATCCCCTAAATTTGTTTCAAAAGTAGTTTTGAGAACCCAAATTTGATCAGACTATCTCTCTGTCTCTCTGTCTTATTGTCTCTCTCGCACGCTCCTCTTTTTCTTTCTTTCTTTCTTTTTTTTTTTGAGCATATTTCAAAGTACATCTCATGGAGAACAAACAACAGAACTGCAACATATGTCTCATGCAGTTAAAAGCTTCAAAACTGGCCCATAAAATAGAATTCTTTGGTACACAGTGAAAAAATGTTTTTTTTTGATTCCATAATCTATACTACAATAAAGTTGGGTATAATCACTTTTCAAAGTTGCTGTGTCCACGGACAGCTGTTCTTCATACATACTGAGAATGTTTCCTTTGCATTCCTAAGGACATAAGAGTTTGACTCCAAGCCAATACCTTTAGAAATGGTGAAAGATAAACACACCCCATACTGATGCCTTTACTCTCCCAACAAACTTTCTCCCACAACTGAAATGTTCAAACTTTTACCCCACAGCCCACATTCTGAGATTAGTCCAATAACTAATGTTCTGTCCAAGTAAAATACATTTTGTCATAGCCTGAAAATGTTACCTTTCACAGAAGTATAGTATTTCTGACCAGCAGGGAACATATGTCAACATTATCTATTATTACCCAATGTCAGGACCAAAAAGGGAAGGTGGGTGGTGGATGTTAATAACGACTTAAGCGATTTCTAAAAGAGGCATTTGAGAAGTACAAAGCCAAAAGTTTCAAATGTTTTGTCTTCTTTTCGCTGTGTCAGCAGTTTCCCTCTCTCTCCTCTCTCCTCTACCCTCCTCAACAAACCTAATGCTGCCTCCGACCTAACGCCTAGTTCTCTTTTTATTTTAGCCAATGCTTTGGTAAGCTGGAAAGTTTGAAAAATACCCTAGAAAACTTCTCCACCAGTAAATGAAAAACAAAACCTTACAACCAGCAATGAGGAAAGTAACACCCACTTACTAAGAAAAAGATTTTCAATCACAAGCACAAGTTTTGGATTGGAAATTTTATTTCCATTTTCAAGCTACTTCTCTGGTGGTTAGATATTTTTCATTGGACATTGGAGAATTCTGGGAAAATGTTGGCTGGGACATAAGTGTTATCTAAGCAGTTTTCATAAAGGTAAGTGGAAAATGTTCTCATACAACCAGGCAGCAGAGAGACATCTCCAGGGGAATACAGGTTTCTTCTATAGGAAAAGAGGAAGGAAGTTCTATTCCACGAAGGCCCAGAGGAGGATCTGTGTCTCCTGCCTCTTCTTAAGATGGAGGATGTTGTATGACACATGGTTAATTTGTGGATTGCCCATCCACAGCCTTAGACAGCCATGACCAAGAACTGAATTTTTTCTTCAAGGCCCTAAAATTTTGAGCATTGCCGCTTTTTCTTGTTCTTTTGAGCCATCTGGTTGTATCCAGTATTTCTCAAGGAAGAGGGTTGGGTCCTTCCTCATCACATAAACATATTGAAGGAGAGATTACTTTGGGTCACAAGTTGAAATGTGTGTCTTGCTGTTGGCCTAGAATAGGAAGTACTGGATAATTTTGCTCCTAAGTTCTCAAGATCTGTGTAGTTTCCATCAGAGGTCTTTGAGGTTCATGTCTATTGGAGAGTAGGTTTTTATCCACTCATCTCCTTTGCTGCTTTAGAAGTGAATTTTTCCCTTTAAAAAAATCATTCATGAGAGAAACCAATTTCAATGCATCTCTCTGGATAAAGAGACCTTAAGAAGGACAGCAAACTCACCCGGTGGTAGGGCTTGTGCCACAGCCTGGGAGAGTGCTTACAGTTTCGAATTTTGGAGGAAGTTTTCCTCACTTGTTCTTCCTCATCTCACTGAGGAAGAAGTCACAGGACAGTAGTTTCCTTCTAGATATTAGCACCACTAAGGCAAACGCAGATTGTAGTCGCTCGTCTACATTGCTACCTGGGAGCATTGTGTCTGTTAAATGGCAGGAATCCATATTCACCCCACAACTGAATGGTGGATCTAAAACAATCAAACACAGAGATGTTTCTGCTCCTCACATACATACTATGCTGTTGCTGAAGGCAGAAAGCAGAGCGTTTGAGAAGCTTTGGGGAGATACTTTCAGCAGGACAAAGGGATGCTTTGCAGTTAGTTCTTCAGTCTGTCAGTCCTCCCCTGCAGACCTCTCCTGGGACCATGGAGAGGGAGGGGTCGACTGTATTCATGGCCAAAGATAAAGTAGACTGACCACTTCTCATTCAGAACATGCTGTCTGCAAGTGCTGCCTGAATTGACAAACCCAGAAGAAGGTATCTAAAAACAGCACTACCCTAGACAAGTGGTGCTCTTCAGAGACGTCAATAACTCGGGAAATAGACAACTACCTTAAACGTTCAAGCTGTTTTCCTTCCTTACCTCGGTGCCTCTCTCCATGCCTCTTCTTCCCTCCTTCCCTCGCTTCCTTGCAAAAGTCCCTCCTTCCTTTTTTCCTTTCTGTTTTTTTTTAACTCTTCTTCACCTTTCTTTTCTTTCTTTCTATGAGAGAGGTCTCGTTCTGTAGCCTTGCTGTCCAGGCTGGCTTGAACTCACTATGCAGCTCAGCTGGTCTCAGACTCTTTGCCATCCTCCTCCCCTCAGCCTTCCAAGGGCTCAGATTACAGGCATGAGCCATGAGCCACAGACACAGAAACATACATTTACTTAGTTACTGGTTTTATCTGTTTATTTTTTGAGATAGGATCTTACGTAGCCAAGGCTGGCCTCGAAATCACTATGTAGTCAGTGATGGCACTGGTTCTTCCAGCCGCTGTTTCTCAAGTGTTGAGGTTACAAGAATGCACATCCATGCCCAATCTTGTGAAGCGAAGGCTCAAGCCAGGACTTCATGCATGCTAGGCAAGCCCTCTATCAGCTTAGATACAGGACACACCTTGTCCTATAAAAGAATAACGTTGAAGCCTGGTTCCAGTCCATTTGACATCAAACCATGGAAAACTCAGTGACAGTATTGCCAGTGAGGATCCTGGTCTCCTTGTGAGAGAGGGAGATAGATAATGAGTGCTTGGAAAGGGCCTGAGGAGGGAGGAAGATTGCAAAATCCCAGCTAGCCAGAGTTAGATTATGAGATTCTAGAGAGAAAGGGGGGGGGG
>PVHP010026753.1:5000-24382 GCA_004024765.1 Zapus hudsonius | reverse complement strand
TGTGCTGCTATTTCTACTCCTCCCTACCAAACACGGCCGGCCTGCCCCTCAGCTGGATGCTTGCCCTCCTGGGCCTTTCACAGGCCCTCAGCATCCTCCTGGGCCTCCAGGTACGACACAAGAGATGTAGAAATTCTGTCTAAGTGAAGCTGTGGCTAATGTGACCTCCCTAAACCTGCTACTGGGTCAGGACTAGTTTAAAGGTCAGAGCCCTGGGAGCGGAGCCTGTAATGTCCAGGGAGCGAGTGTTTAGCAGAAGCAGAGGAGCGAGCAAGAGGTGGCAGGGTGGGAAGGCTTCCTGGAGGAGGAGGGGCTCTGAGTATCCTTCGTGAAAGCCCCTGAGCCCCATCCTGCGTTCCACAGGGCCTGGCTCCAGCTGAGGTCTCTGCAGTCTGTGAAAAAAAGAACTTTAACGTTGCCCACGGGCTGGCATGGTCATATTACATCGGGTACTTGCGGCTGATCCTGCCAGGTGCGATGTCTACGCCTCCTTTTCTAGAATATAAGACATGGCCTTGTCTATTTCCAGGACTCGGTATACTTCGTTTTTGTTTTGTTTTGACTTTAGTTGTCTAGAAGACGATTCACTGTACACATTTTATTTATAGTTTTGTAGACTGTCTTAATATGAACGGGACTGCTTTTCTACTTGAGCCATTTTAACCAAAGCAAAACAACCTAAGTAATACAAAGTTAAAATACAGCATTAAGATACAAAACCAGATAATACTAATTCTAGTCAGGAATGTAATTATGGTGTTACTTTTTTTATAATCCACAATTATATTTAGGAAGTCACACAAACATAGATCACTGGGCTGGAGAAGTGACTCAGCGGCGACCGGGGTTCGATTCCCCAGTACCCTCATAAAACCAGGTGCACAAAGGGACACATGGCACATCTGGAGTTCCTTTCCCTGGCGGGCCCATGCTCTCTCTGTGTGTCTCTGTCTCTGTATCTCTCTGCAAATAAATAAAAATAAATAAGACTGGGTGTGGTGGCGCACACCTTTAATCCCGGCACTCAAGAGGCAGAGGTAGGAGGATCACCAAGAGTTCAAGGCCACCCTGAGACTACATAGTGAATTCCAGGTCAGCCTGGGCTAGAGTGAGACCCTACCTCAAAATATAAAAAAATATATATATTTTAAAAAAACATAGATCACAAAAAAAGAAAAAAACAGATCACTGATTTGAATGAAATGCATAACTTTAAAGCATTGTAGTTTAAAAAAAAAACAAAAATAGAATGCAAAGGATCCACAAATAGGACAGAAGGTGGAATAAACATTAATTTTGTGCATTCTATTTTTTTTTCAAAGTAGGGTCTCTCTCTAGCCCAGGCTGACCTGGAATTCACTCTGTAGTCTCGGGGTGGCCTTGAACTCATGGTGATCATCCTACCTCTGCCTCCCAAGTGCTGGGATTAAAGGCGTACGCCACCACGCCCGGCTCTCCCTTCCTTCTTTCCTCCCTTTCTTTTTCCTTCCCCCTTCCCCTCCCAGGCCCCTGGCTCCTTTCCTCCTTCCCTCTCTTCTTTCCTTCTTTCCTCTCTTTCTTTCTTTGACAGGACTCATGCAGTCTTGAACTCACTGTGTAGACAAGGATGTCCTTGAATTTTTGATCCTCCCGCCTCTATCTTTCAAGTGCTGGGCTTATAGGCATGTGCCATGATGCTCATTTACGTGGTACTGGGAACTGAACCCAGGACTTCGTGTGTGCTGAACAAGCACTCCATCAGCTAAGCCTCCTCTCAGATCCCCTTATTATTATTTTTCATGTATGTGTGTGACGTGCATGTATGCATGTTCGTTTCATGGTATGGAGGCTAGAGGACAACTCCAGCTGCTATTCCTCGTGTTTGTAACAAAAAAAATGTTTATTAATTTCAGAGAAAGAGGCAGAGAGAGAGGGAAAGAGAGAGAGAGTATAGGTGCCCAGGGCCTCCTGTCACTGCAAACTCCAGACACGTGCCACTTTGTGCTTGTGGCTTTATGTGGGTACTAGAACCTGGCCCATCAAGCTTTGCAAGCCATCTCCCCAGCCCCTTCTTTTTGAGGCTTGGTCTTCCGTTGACCTGGAGCTCACCAAGCAGTCCAGATTAGCTGGCCGTCACGCTCCAGGGGTCTGCCTCCCAGTGCTGGAATGATAGGTGCCCTGCACCACACAATTTGCATGGACGCTGGGAATCAAACTCAGTCCTCGTGCTTGACAGGCAAGCACTTTACTGACTAAGCTATCTCCCCAGTCCTAGTCTTTATTTACTTAATTGATTTGCAGTGTCTGCAAAACCTAATGACCCGAGTTTGATTCCCCAGTAACCATGTAAAGTCAAATGCACAAATGTGACACACTGAACCCAAAGCTTTATATGCTTGGCACTGAGCTAACTGCCCAGCTGAAGGATGTCATTATACCTCGTTTACAGTAAGAAATACGAAGCCGAAAGTCATTCTGCGACTTGTCCATGGTCGTCTATGAATGCTTGCTTGCTTTCTCCTCCTTCCATCTCTCCTTCCTTCCATTCTTCCTTCCATCCTTCCTTCCTTCCTTCAGTCCAGCCTTCGTGTGTGTATGTACATGCGTGTGAGTGTGGGGACCAGCATGCCGTGATGCTCATGTGGAGGTCAGGGGACAACTTTGGGGTTCACCTCATTTGAGGCATGGTTTCTCCCTCTGGATTGTCACTCTCCTGTTTTTTGCAGGACTTGCCATAGGCTTCTTGGAAATTCTCCTGGATTACCGAAGCCTGCCACAGCTTCTGGCTTTTTAAACAGAGTCTGAGGATCAAACTCAAGTACTCCCGCCTGAGTGGCACACACTTTATCCACTGAGGCATCTCTCCAGCCTGTCCCTTCCTTCCTTCTCCCTTCCTTCTTCTTCTTTTTTTTTTTTTTTTTCTGGTTTTTCGAGGTAGGGTCTCGCTCTAGCCCAGGCTGACCTGGAATTCACTATGGAGTCTCAGGCTGGCCTTGAACTCATGGCGATCCTCCTACCTCTGCCTACCTCTGCCTACCAAGTGCTGGGATTAAAGACGTGCGCCACCACGCCCAGCCTCCCTTCCTTCTTTTCGAAAGACTTGTGCTCTCAAACTTGTGATCCTCCTGCCTCCGCCTCCCAAGAGCTAGAATTTATAGGTATGTGCCACCTCTTCCAGCTCCTCATGAAGTTTTGTTTTTTATGTTTGGAAACAAGGTCTCACTGTGTAGCTGTGGCTGCCATCAATCTTGTCCTCTGTCTCTTTAGTGCTGGGACTACAAAGATGTGTCACATAAATGCTTTTGTGTTTTGTTTTGTTTTCTCAATTTAGGGTCTCACTCTAGCCCAGGCTGGCCTGGAATTATGAAGTCTCAGGGTGGTCTCGAAAGCATGGTGATCCTCTTACCCCTGCCACCTCAGTGCTGGGACTAAATGCATGTGCCACCACACCCAGCTTTTTTTTTTTAAAGCCAGGAGTTCACTGTAATGCAGGCTGACCTGGACCTCACTCTGTAGCCCCCAGGCTGGCCTCTAATTCACAGTGATCCTCCTACCTCAGCCTCTTGAGTGATGGGATTAAAGACATGTACCATCATACCAGGCATCCGTAAATACTTTTTTTTTTTTTTTTACTTTTTTTAAAAAATTTAACACTCTGGAGGCAGAGGTAGGAGGATCGCCATGAGTTTGAGGCCACCCTGAGACTACATAGTGAATTCCAGGTCAGCCTGGGGTAGAGTGAGACCCTACCTCGAAACCCCCCCCAAAAAATTATTTATTTATTTGCAAGCAGAGAGTGGTAGAGAGAAGAGAGACGGACAGAGAGATTGGGCACTCCAGGACCTCCTGCCTCTGCAAATGAACTCCGATGCATGCACACTCTGCATCTGGCTTTACGTGGGCACTGGGGAATCAAACTTGGGTCATTCGGCTTTGCAGGCAAGCACCTTAACTGCTGAGCCATCTCTCCAGCCCTAACTACTTTTCATAAATATTTATTTCATGCCCTATACTCTTCATGCATCTTTCTCTTTGAACTCCTATGCTGTGAGGAAGGGGGTTATCATCACCCATATTTTAGATAAGAGTGTGTGACTCTGAGAGAAGTGTCCTGTCTTCATTACACGTCTGAGTGAAAGGAGGAAACGGGATTTGAACCCAGGAGTGGCCAGAGCCTGGGGCCTTCGTGGGTTTCAAGCTTGGGCTGTGGCTCTGCTCTATCTCCTGGCTGCTAGGAAGCATCGAGAGCTCAAAGTTTGGCTCTCTGCACCCGAGAAGGATGAAAATGTGACCTCCCAGCCTCTGAGAGCCCAGACAGCTGAGATAGTAAGGAGTGGGGCTGACAGGAATTTAGGAAAAAGAGGAGGAGGGGTCGGAGCTCTGTCTTCTCCCCCAGTCTCATTCCTGTAGAATGAGAGTGGTCCAGACACCCAAGTCTCTTACTCCCATACAGAGAGGATGCTGGCCTGCATCTCACCCTGGATTGGGTAGGAGACAGGGTTGATGGACTGACTTCTTGGGCTTCTCTACTGCAGGTCTCCAGGCCCGGATTCGAGCTTTCAATCAGCTGCACAACTACGTGCTACAAGGCCCAGGGAGCCGAAGGCTGTACATCCTCTTCCCACTGGACTGTGGGGTGCCCGATGACCTGAGTGTGGCTGACCCCAACATTCGCTTCTTGCATATGCTGCCCCAGCAGAGCACAGACCGTGCTGGCATCAAGGGTCGGGTTTACACCAACAGTGTCTATGAGCTCCTGGAGAATGGGCAGAGAGTGAGTGGACAGGAAGGTGGGGCCTCCCAGAAGCCAGGGCCCTAGCCACAGCCTGGTAGAGATTCACAAGTGCTCTTGGAGCCTGGTTTCCTACTCAGTCCCAGGGATTCAGTTCTGAATGACCGCGAGGAGTAACATGTCTGGAGTTACTCATGTGCACCCCAAGACCGTGTCATTGAATCTGCAGGGCAGAGACTGTAATGATCCCTACTTTACCAAGGAGGAAAGTAAGGAGATGAGCATACCATGCTCTGCATCAGATGGCCCTTGATGAAGGAAGACCATGAGAAGGGTTTCTTGTGGGGGTGGGGAGACTCGGGGAGCGTGGAATCCAGAGCCCACCCCCAGGTTCAATCTCCAGATGGAGCTGTTGACAGTCTGGTGCTTTGTCCCTTGTCCTAGGACCACAGGAGGAGCGTCTGTGAAGGGTCTTTAGCCCAGCCCAGCCTTAATTCAAGAATGGGGTGTCAGAGGCAAAGGCAGGTCAGATAGCATCAGGGTGGCCACTTCCCAGGACTCCGTCTCTGTAGACTGAGGGGATGGGGCCTCAGCCCATGCTTCTTGGCTTCAGAGTTCTCTATTTACTTATTGGAGAGAGAGAGAGAGAGAGCCAGGCATGGTGGCATACGCCTTTAATCCCAGCACTCAGGAGGCAGAGGTAGGAGGATCACTGTGAGTTTGAGGCCACCCTGAAACTACTTAGTGAATTCCAGGTCAGCCTGGGCTAGAGGGAGACCCTACCTTAAAAAAAAAAAGCAGAGAGAAAGTATGGGTGCGCTGCTGTGTCTTGCCACGGCAGATGAATCCCAGACACATACGCCACTTTGTGCATCTGGCTCTACATGGGTTTGCAGGCAAGCTCCTTTAACCACTGAACCATCTCTCCAGCGCCAGCTCAGTCTGGTCGTCTTCCATCTCCTCCAGGTAGGCGCCTGTGTCCTGGAGTACGCTACCCCCTTGCAGACTTTGTTTGCCATGTCACTAGATGGCAGAGCTGGTTTTAGCCGGGAGGATCGACTTGAGCAGGCCAAACTCTTCTGCCGAACACTTGAGGACATCCTAGCTGATGTCCCTGAGTCAAAGCACAACTGTCGCCTCATTGTCTACCAGGGTGAGACTACAGAGCAGGGATCAAAGGTCTCCAAGTCTCCCAGCCAGCCTAGCAGGGCTTCCTGGGCCCTGACCTCTCCTCCCCCAAGAAAGGTCCTGCTAACCGAGATACCACTTGCTTCCTGAGACTTTGAGAGCTCACTCTAAATGGAGCCTGAAGAGGAGGGTTCTAGAAACCCGGTCATGTAAAGATGCCATAAGAAGTAGAAGAATCCAAAAAATAAAAATAGAAAAGCAAAAATTAATAAATATTAGAATTTTAAAAAAGAAGAACCCCAGGGGGCAGTCTTGGCTCTACCCTTTCTGGGCCTCTCTAATAGCGGGAGGGTGGGATTCCATGACCTCTGAAAACTCCTCTTTTGGAGATCCCTGAGTGTGGCCCAGAGGCTGAGGGAGGGCTAGAGGATCCTAGCAATGCCTTGTGGGTGTTCCCGTGGGAGTGGGTAAGGTTCTCACCCACGCCCACCCCGTGTCCCTGTTCCAGAACCTGCAGAAGGAAGTAGCTTCTCGCTGTCACAGGAGGTTCTCCGACACCTGCGCCAGGAAGAAAGGGAGGAGATTACCATGAGCATCCCCAGCGCCAGGACCTCAGCGGAGCACCAGTCCTCGGTGTTCTCCCAGGAGCCCAGGCTCCTTATCAGTGATATGGACCAACCTCTCCCACTCCGCACTGATTTCACCTGAGGCCCAGGATTGCCTTGCCTCAGCCTCCACTGCTCCCTAAGCCTCTGGATTGGAGGTGTCCTTCGGTGGCTGGAGACCTTGCAGAAATCTGACACCTCCAGATGAGTCCCTTGTTCCCGGACAAGCCATTTCACGCCTCTAAACTTCAACGTCTCCTCTATAAAATGGGATTATGGGCTGAGGAGATGGCTCAGACATTCAAGGCACTTGCTTGCAAAGCCTACCAGCCTGGGTTCAATTCCCAGCACCCTCATAAAGTCAGATGTCAAAGTGTCACATACATCTGGAGTTTGTAGCCCTGATGCATCTCTCTCAAATAAATTATAAATAAATAAAACAAAATGAAATTATGATGGTCTTCCTTATTTCACAGAATTGTGAGGACTACTGGCTGGAGAGATGGCTCAGCGGTTAAGGCACTTGCCTCCATTGCCTAAGGCCCCGGGTTCAATTCCCTAGTTCCCACATAAGCCAGCCCCACAAGGTGGTGGCCCTGGTGCATTCTCTCTCTCTCTCTCTCTCTCTCTCTCTCTCTCTCTCTCTCTCTCTCTCTCTCTCTCTCATCTATCTCTCTGCTTGAAAATGAATAAATAAAATATTTAAAAAAAGAATTGTGAGGACTATGCATTCGTTGAAGTTTGGTGTTGTAAGCTAACTGCCAGAAATCTTAGAAGACGTTCGGAGATTTGGGGTGCAGGGGCCAGCTGTTTCCCACTGACACTCGGGGCATCCTCCTTCCCCCCAGATGCTGGCCGGTCTGGATGGGGACAGCAGACTCCAGCGCCCTCTGGCTTCCCTTCCTAGTGGTTCAGGTGGCGAACAGTCCAGTAGGTGAAAGGGAGGGGTATTTGTCCCCCTTAGCACATTCCCTATAATGTCAAGGTCACAATGGGCTCCTGACAGGCAACCCTCTCAGGAAACCTGTGTCTCCAGATTTATGGGCCCATCTGCCCTGACCCTAGCACTGGTATTAGCTGAACATTGGCGTTCTTACTCTCTCATGGTTTCCTTATGTCCTGTTCTTTCTTTGTTCATAGTCCTTCATATTTTTTATTTTATTTATTTATTTATTTATTTATTTATTTAGGGTTTTTAGAGATAGGGTCTCACTCTAGCCCAGGCTGACATGGAATTCACTATCTCAGGGTGGCCTTGAACTCATGGTGATCCTCCTACCTCTGCCTCCCGAGTGCTGGGATTAAAGGCGTGCGCCACCATGCCCGGCTCATATTTTTTATTTTAAAAAAGATTTTAGGGCTGGAGAGATGGCTCAGCAGTTAAGGCACTTGCCTCCAGTGCCTAAGGCCCCGGGTTCAATTCCCCAGGACCCACATAAACCAGACCCACAAGGTGGTGGCCCTGGTATCTCTCTCTCTCTGTGCTTGAAAATGAATAAATAAAAAATACATATAAAAAAGATTTTATAGCTGGAAAGATGGTTCAGCAGTTAAGGCACTTGCCTGCAAAGCCCAATGACCCAAGCTTGATTCCCCAGTACTCATATAAAGCCAGCCAGATGCACAACGTGGCGCATGCATCTGGAGTTCCTTTGCAGTGGCTGGAGACCCTGATGCACTCATTCTCTCTCTCTCTCTCTCTCTCTCTCTCTCTCTCTCTCTCTCTCTCTCTCTCTCTGCTTGCAAATAAATAAATAAATAAAATTTAACTAAAAAAAAACATTTTGTTTGCGTGCATGAGCATGCAAACACACACCCCAGGGTCTCTTGCCACTGCAAATGAACACCAGATGTTTGTAGCATCTTGCTTTACACAGGTGTTGGGGAATTGAACATGGTCCAACAGGCTTTGCAAACAAGTGCCTTTAACCACTGAGCCGTCTCCCAGCTCTATTTCTCCCCCCCCCAATACAGGGTCTCGCTCCAGCCAAGGCTGACCTAAAACTCACTCTGTAGCTCTAGACTGCCCTCGAACTAATGGTGATCCTCCTACCTCACCCTGGTATTAAAGGTGTGTGCTACCATAACCGGCTCTATTTTTATTTTTAGTTTTTTATTTGAAGAGAGAGAATGGGATTCTGGGGTCTTTTGCTACTGCAAACAAACTCCAGAGTCATGTGCCACATTGTGCATCTGGCTTTATGTGGGTACAGGGAAAACTGAACCCAGGCCAGCAGGCTTTGCAAGCAAGTGCCTTTAATCACTAAACTATCTCCCAGCTCCACAGTCCTTATTTAAATTGCTCCTAGGATTACCCGGTTTGAGCATGAATCTTTTTGCCACCAGGTTCTGACAGATACAAGGCATTGGAAGGCATCCTTACCCTGCGTGTGCAGCACACTTCCTGGTGGCGCTGCTCACCCTACTCCAGGGCCCTGGGGGAATACTAAGTCCACTAACCACACTGAGAGCATGAGTTGGATGGTGACCCTCACCCAGTTGCACTTTCAGTGTCCTTGTCTCCGGTGGGAGGCTTGGGGAGTAGGGGTCAGGGCTGGGCAGAGCTGTGTCTCTGACAAGTGTCCACTCAAAGAAACAGGGGCCACTGAGTAATATTCTCAGATGACGGATGAACTTGTAAAAGGATCGGGGAGGAAGAGCTGGTGAGGAGTTGGAACAGGAACGTACCTGGGAACATCGGATAATATGGCCAGTCACAACACCTACCTTGTGCTGTGGTGGCACATTGGAGGGGTGACAACATTGTGGTGGCACAGTTGCCCCTATTTGGGAGGAAGGCAGGCTGGCCTTGTTCCCTCCTTCCCATTCTTATTTTCCCCATAATGCTCAGCGTGTATTTCCTCTCTCTCTCTCTCTCTCTCTCTCTCTCTCTCTCTCTCTCTCTCTCCCTGTACTAGGATCAAACACCCAGGGCCTGGTGCAAACACTCCACCACTGAGTTACATGCCCAGCCCTCAATATGTGTTTCTGAGCACAGAGCCACTTTGGGGAAATATTCCACACATGAACACGTTTTCTGGAGGAAACCATTTGTCCCTGAGGTTTGTAGAGCCGGGGGAATCTGTGGGGGAAAGTCTCTTCTCTCCCTAGCTGTCCGAGTCACCTTGTCTCCAAGACCTGAGCATCCTCCATCCCATCAGCCACTTAACCCAGAAACCAGCCCAGAATCAAAGGCCTCCCCAACTTGACCTTGTGCAGCCACTGGTCCCCAACATAGCGCCCAGGCTGTAGAGTCTGTCAGCTCCAGTTCAAATCCTAACTTCACCACTTGGTATCTTAGGAAGCCACACTTGACCCAAATGTAAAATGAAGAGAATATGGCGGCACATCTGGCAAGGCTGTGAGGATGTGTACAGACAGGCCTAGTGTTCTGCACGTAGCTGACCCCAAGAAGCAGCGGCTACAAACACTGCTGCCTCTCACCTCTCCAGGAAGCAAGCCTGGGCTCTAAGCCCTCACCTGGTCCGGTCCATCTTCTGTTATTTCTCAGCCTCCCTGGCTCAGGCTGGGGCCCCAGGGTTGGCTCTCTGTCCTCGAGAGTTCCACAGGTTAACGCTCCAGCAATCCCTTCATAAACATGGTGTCTGTGTGCTCTGGCTCTGAGGTGCCTGAGAGCCAAGGGAGGCTTTGCTTTCCTGGCCCCTGCCTGCATCTTCCTGACACCTTTGTGGGCTCCCCCTACGTTCCTCCCAGCAGGGATGGGTCTCCTCACTGCTCACCCCTTCCTTCCCTCCACAAGCTCCCAGAGCTCTTCTTCATTTCCTGTTTTCCACCATGTGGAAAGTTCTGAACCTGTTGTTTTTGTTTTGTTTTGGTTTTGGTTTTTTGAGGTAGGGTCTCTCTCTAGCCCTAGGCTGACCTGGAATTCACTGTGTAGTCTCAGGCTGGCCTCAAACTCACAGCGATCCTCCTACCTCTGCCTCCTTAATGTTGGGATTAAAGGCGTGCACCACCATGCCCAGTTTTTAGACCTGGAAAGTTTTTGTGGTAAATTCTAGGTTTGTTCCAACAAGCCTCCCCCACCACACACACACACACACACACACACACACACACACACACACACACACACACACATTACGAGAGCCCCTGAACTGCTCCAGCACATCCTGGGGAGGCAAGACAGTCAGTGGGAGTCATTCAAAGACAATCTTCAGACTGTAAATGGTGTTTAAGGATTCCAAAGGCTTTGGAGGTTGTCAATAAGCCTCGGCCCTGATAGCCAAAGGGTTCCCCTGGAATAACTGAAAGGTAACAGAGACTCCTTCCTTCCTCCAGTCGCCAGCATCTCCGAGAAGGCAGGCCACGGGCTCCTTGCCTTGGCTGTCCCGGGGTGGCCTTTGGAAAATCAAGAAGTCATACAAGCAGGGCCTCTGACAGCCCTGCTGGGGGTGGAATCTTCCAGGCTGGATTCCTTTTACACCAGAAGGAACAGAGGGGGCAGGAGGCTCTGGAGGCCAGAGGGGAGGGAGAAACATACGGGTGGCCTTGGCCTTGGGAATGTCCACAGCAGCATGTCTGGGGGGAGCCCTCAAGGCCTTTTATGTAGTCCTGCTCTCTGACACCAGGCTCTGGTCCTCAGTCCCTTTTCTTGCTTTGAGCCAAGCCAGCTTCAAATCTCCCTCCTAGAGATATGTGACTTCATCAATGCTGGGCCTGGGCCCAGGAGGTCCCTGCTGGGGTTCTTTGTCACTGTCCTGAGGGACCAATGGCCGCCAGCGAATGAGGTAAACACCGTCCTGTGGCTTTGGGGCTGGTGACTCTGTGAGAAGTGTGGCGTGGCCCTGGTGCAGCTTGGGCCCAAAGTGCACTGCCATGACGATGCAGACGGCCAGCAGGACGAAGGCAGCGATGATGACGGTGAGCAGCGGTAGCCCGTCCCCCCGAGGTGGCTCCCAGGCCCCACCTAGCATCCCGGGAAGCTGCCTTTGGGGCTCCTGCTCCAGTGAACCGTTCACAGCTGGAGAAGGTTGGGGGTAGTAGCCATCCTGGGGAAGGGGGAGACAGGTTGACATCAGTCTGAAGACAGAAAACGGCCAAGAGATGGACAGCCATGGGACAAGAGAGAAACAAGAAATAACAAAGACAGATGTGCTTCCTGAGCGCAGAAATGCAGAAAGCCTCATAAAATACAAAGATGGGATGGAGAGAGACAGAAAGGAAGCCAGAGACAGTGACAGAAACAAACCAAAACAAAAAACTGCAGTTGGGCCAAGCATGGTGGCGCACACCTTTAATCCCTGCACTCAGGAGGCAGAGGCAGGAGGATCGCCATGAGTTCTAGGACAGCCTGGGACTACATAGTGAATTCCAGGTCAGCCTGGGCTTCACTATGTAGACCTCGAAAAAACTAAAATAAAAGGAGTTAATTAAAGTCCTGCAGACGAGGCAAAGAAAGTGTCTAGAGTCTGTCACAATAAAGGTTGTCCCTAAAGTCCTCCTCCATTGCCCTCTCTTCCCAAGTCTCCAGAAAGATTCATAAATGGAGCCTGTGTCTGAGTCTGTTATGGCTACTGTCCCACGTCACGGACAGTGGGCAGTGAGCAGCTGCTTCATGACCTTCTAGAAAAAGGGAGTCATTGTCTAGCCTCCTGGGCGTCCCCAGCTGCAACTCACTGGAAGGCAGAAAGGTGGTACAGAGAGATGGCTCAGTGGTTAAAGGCACTTGCTTGCAAAGCCTACTGGCCTGGGTTCAAATCCCCATTACCCAAGTAAAGCCAGATGCACAAAGTGATTTGTCTGGAGTTTGTTTGTAGTGACAAGAAACCCTGAGGCACCCATACTCCCCCCCCCCTTGCAAATAAATAATATTTTAAAAGACTTTTTAAATGAAAGGGTAGCCTCAGAGTTAGAGAGGTTACCCACCTTGGCCACAATTCTGTAGCAGACCCTGGGGGTAGCAATTAGGGTCAAGAAAAGGAGACCAGGACAAAAGCACTTCCTTTAGTCCTCCGTTCACACTGTCCCCTCCCACCTTCCATGGGTCCCAGTCTTGCCAGGCTAGGACTCCCCCCTCCCAGGCAGAGGCGGGAAAGGAGCTCCGGATGGGGGGGGCTGGCCCTGCAGGGGGTCAGGGGGCCGGTCAGCCTGGCAGGAAGGGGTGAGCAGCATCTACCTGGTGCATCGTCCCGGGCCGGCGCAGGGTTCCCTGGGGACTGGAGGCCAGCGGGGCGGAGAGGCTCAGCCTTAGCTCAGCCCCTACCCGGAGCTGCCACGTCTGCGGGGCTCGGGGCACACACCCTCTCGGCTCTTTCCCGCGCTTGCGCTTCCGGGGACACCTAGACCGCCCCGGCCAGCCTTCCACTTACAGCACCTTGATCTTCCTCCTTGGCAGCTTCAGAGCCCAGATCGACCTGCCCACCCTCCTCCAGCCCCTTCCAGTCACCTGCCCAAGCGCCCACCCTCCCCCTCTGGCCAGCACCTGCCGCTCTCCCACTCCCCAAGTCCTGAAGCTGCAGTTCTTTTTACATGCAATAACTCAGATCTCCTGTGCTGTCTAGAACATACCATAGGTACAAGAAATCCGAGTCCAAACACCGGCTCAATCACCTCTGGGTAGTCTGTCGAATTTAGTTCTAAAGAATTAAGAACTGAAGTTGATTTTCTAAATCTACTATTCTTAATTTTTTTTTTTTTTTTTGTTTTTTGTTTTTTCGAGGTAGGGGCTTGCTCTAGCCCAGGCTGACCTGGAATTCACTATGTAGTCTCAAGGTGGCCTCGAACTCACAGCCATCATCCTACCTCTGCTTCCCCAGTGAGTGCTGGGATTAAAGGCTTGCGCCACCACACCTGGCTCTAAATCTTTTTTTTTTTTTTAATTTATACTTTAAAAAGCCGGGTGTGGTGGCACACGCCTTTAATCCCAGCACTCCGGAGGCAGAGGTAGGAGGATTGCCGTGAGTTCAAGGCCAACGTGAGACTACATAGTGAATTCCAGGTCAGCCTGGACTAGAGTGAGATCCTACCTCGAAAAACCAAAAAAAAAAAAAAAAAAAAAAATTTATACTTTAAAAAAAATATGGGTCTGGGGAGATGGGTCAATGGTTAAGGTGCTTGCCTGCAAAGCCTAACAAAAGGGTTTGATTCTTTAATACCCATGTAAAGCCAGATGCACAAGGTGGCACATGCATCTGGAGTTTGTTTGCAGCGGCTAGAGACCCTGGTATGTTCATTCTCTCTCTCTCTCTCTCTCTCTCTCTCTCTCTCTCTCTCTCTCTCTCTCCCCTCTCTCTCCTTCCAAATAACTAAATAAATAAATTTTTTTATTCACTAGGCATGGTGGTGCATGCCCACGTCATCCTGGGCAACAGTGAGACCCTGCCTCAAAAAAAATTTTATTTGTGTGTGTGTGAGAGAGAGAGAATAGAGAGAGAATGAGAATGGATGTAAAGACTATACTTTCAGGCATCATTTCTATAGAGAATGGACGTGCTAGGGTCTCTTGCCACTGCAAAAGAATTCCAGACACATATACAACTTTGTACATCTGGCTTTATGTGGGTATTGGGGAATCAAACCCAGGCCAGCAGGCTTTGCAAGCAAGTGCCTTTAACTGCCAAGTCATCTTCCCAGCCCTATTTATGCTGTCCTGGCTTCACTATGTAGACCAGGCTGGCCTTGAATTCATGGTGATTCACCTGCCCGAGTGTCCCAAGTGCTGGGATTATAGGTGTGAGCTACCACACCTAGCTATTTTTATTTTATTTTACTTTTGGTTTTTCAAGGTAGGGTCTTGCTCTAGCTCAGTGACCTGGAATTCACTGTGTAGTCTGTTGGGGGTCGGGGGAGGGCTTGAACTCACAGGGATCCTCCAATCTCTGCCTCTTCTGGGATTAAAGGTATGAACCACCTTGCCCAGAAATCTCTCCAGCCCTTTTTTTTTTTTTTTGGTTTTTCGAGGTAGGGTCTCACTCTAGCCCAGGCTGACCTGGATCTCATTTGTAGTCCCAACCTGGCCTCGACCTCATAGAGATCCTCCTAACTCTGGTGCTGGGACTAAAGGCATATACTACCACACCCAGGTTCACCTTATTTATTGAGATAGGGTCTCTTTTTTTAAAAAAAATTATTTATTCATTTTCAAGCAGAGATACAGAGAGAGAGAGAGAGAGAGAGAGAGAGAGAGAGAGCGCACACCAGGGCCACCACCTTGTGGGTCTGGCTTATGTGGGTCCTGGGGAATTGAACCTGGGGCCTTAGGCACTGGAGGCAAGTGCCTTAACCACTGAGCCATCTCTCCAGCCCCAGATAGGGTCTCTTGCTGAACCCACAGCTCACCTATTTCACTAGACTAGCTAAGCCAGCCCCTGGGACCCCCTGTCTCTGCCTCCCCAGTGCTGAAATTATGGCTATGCCACCACACCTGGAAATGACATGGGTGCTGGAGAGTGACTTCAGGTCCTTACACTGGCTCAACAAGTGTTCTTACCCACTTGAGCCATCTCTACCACCCCTGGTAATCTATACATTACATCCCTGGTAATCTGTACGTTGGTAGTTGGCATCTCTTTCACCAGGCTAGCTGGCCTGTGAACTTCTAGGGAATTCTATTTCTGCCTTCTTTCTCTAGGCTCATGGGATTACAGACACTCAAGGTACTGTGTCTGATTTTTGTTGGGTCAGGGGATTCTGAACTCAGGTACTCATGCTTGCATAGCAAACACCATCCACTGAGGCTTCTCCCCAGCCCTGGAGACAGTTTTTGTGGGGGTTTTTTCCTTTTCTTTTCTGTTCTTTCTTTCTTTTTTTTTGAGGTAGGGTCTCCAAGCTGATCTGGAATTCACTATGTAGTCTGAGGGTGGCCTTGAACTCATGGTGATCCTCCTACCTCTGCCTCCTGAGTGCTGGGATTAAAGGAGTGTACCACCACGCCCGGTGTAAAATTTTATTTTATTTTATCACTTTGTGTATCTGGCTTTATTTACATGGGTATTGGACAACTGAACACAGGTCACCAGGCTTTGCAAACCAGTGCCTTTAAACCACTGTGCCATTTCTCCAGCCCATCTGGACACAGTTGTTTGGGAACAGCCATCTATTATCCTGCTCCTTGAGGTACACTCGCTACCCACATTCATGTAGAGACCAGGAAGTTATGGGAAGCCCCTCACCTAGGGACTTGAAGCAGGAGGTAACCTCCTGCCCACCCACTGACACATCTGTTGCAATCTCTAAATTCTTTGAAGCCCAGATTTCTCAAAGTACGTGAGGTGAGGCCTCTGGCTGGCTGGCACGGAAGCCCCCTGCTAACCCCTCAGAAGCTCTGGTGCATCTTGGCTTTAGCCAGAGGGAGTCTGGACTCTGCCCCAAATCTAGTATGTACACTTCAGCGAGGAAGAGAGCATGAACCTTCTGGAAAGAGACGATGGCCCCGGTCTTCTCCATCACTTTTCTGATTTTGTGAGGTAGGGTCTCTCTCTGGCCCAGGATGACCTGGAATTCACTGTGTAGTCTCAGGACTCGAACTCATGGTGATCCTCCTACCTCTGCCTCCCAAGTGCTGGAATTAAAGGTGTGCACCATCATGCCCAGTAAAAAAAATATGTATTTATTTATTTGCAAGCAGAGAGAGGAGAGAGAGAGAGAGAGAGAGAGAGAGAGAGAGAGAGAGAGAGAGAGAGAGAATGGGTACACCAGGGCCTCGAGCCACTGCAAACAAATTCCAGACACATAAGCCACACTTTGTGCACCAGCTTTATGTGGGCACTGGGGAATCAAACCTGGGTCATCAGGCTTTCAAACCCAGGTCATGATGCAAGCACCTTAACCGCTGAGCCATCTGTCCAGCCTTCCATCACTGTTCAATGCTCACTGTCCCAAGCTGCCCCTCCCCACTTCCCACTGTCTGATCCTTCTCTATCTGATCTGTATTAGTTGAAGGGTCACCTCTTTCTGGAATGTATTCAGCCCACTAGATTCCAATCCCCTTCTTTCGCTTCCTTAGACCTTATAGAAATGTTTCTTACCTGTTCCTAACATTTGCCATACTTCGTCTTATGTCACACATATGGGTGGGCTCATTTTTTCCAGGAACCATGCTTCATTCCGAGCTGTGTCTCAAAGTCCATCACAGTGCCTGGCACTATGCAGGAAGTGCTGGCCAAAGTTTGCTTAACCTGGAAGAATGTTCCTGTTGTATAGATAATTATTTTGAACTGAAAAATTCCCTCCTGAAGAAAGGAGAGAGTCAAGAGTCAACAAGTCTGGGGGAAAGGTTGCAAGACCCCTCCCTAAGGTTATATAAAGGATAAACAACCACTAAGCCGGGTGTGGTGGTGCATGCCTTTAATCCCAGCACTCGGGAGGCAGAGGTAGGAGGATCACCATGAGTTCAAGGCCAGCCTGAGACTACAGAGTGAATTCCAGGTCAGCCTGGGCTAGAGCGAGACCCTACCTCGAAAAACCAAAAAAAAAGGGATAAACAACCACTTGGGGACTGGCTGACCAGTGGAGGTGCCTGTCAGTCTCTGCAACGGGCTGGAGAGTGTCCCACCTGCTCTGCCAAGTGGCCTGTACGTCTTGCAGTATGTCACCCATGCTGGGGTGGGCTTTTTGGTGATGCTGCCTGAGTCACCCACGTTCCTCTAAGTAATCCCTTACCTCGCTCTGTAAGTAACCCCAATAAACTCATCGGTTCACCAAAACTGGTTTTTTGTTGTTGTTATTATTGTTTGTTTGTTTTTAATATTATTTATTTGCAAGCAGAAACACAGACAGAGAGAGAGTGAGAGAGACAGAGAGAGTGTGGTCATGCCAGGACCTCTAGCCACTTCACATGAACTCCAGATGCATGCACCACCACTTTGTGCATCTGGCTTATGTGGGTGCTGGGGAATCGAACCTGGGTCCTTAGGCTTTGGAGGAAACCGCCTTAACCATTGAGCAATCTCTCCAGCCCTGTTTGTTTTTAATGGAATTTTATTTAAAAATTCTGGGGCTGGAGAAATGGCTTAGGAATTAAAGCATTTGTTTGCAGAGCAGAAGCACCTGAATTCAATTCCCATGTAAAGCCAGATGCACAAGGTGTCACCTGCGTCTGGAGTTCACTTGCAGTGGCTGGAGGCCCTGGCACAACCATTCTCTCTCCTTCTCTACCTCTTTAAAAGAAAAAAAAATCTGCAAGAATCATATTTTCTCTTTTCACTTTGATTTCTTAATATCCATAGTTTGCTCATAACAGATGTGTTTTGGGTGTTGGAATAGTCCTTTAATTTTAGGAACTTAAGGGGAGCCCATTGCTTCCCTCCACCAAAGTGCACCTTGGGAAGGTTCCATCTCTGTCAAAATCCCATAGATGTCACGCACCCATAGCTCCATTCTAACTTCACTTTCTAAACCTCAGTTTCTCTAGTTTTCCACGTGGTCCTCAGCTTCATTCTTTCTTTTTTTTTTTTTTTTTGGTTTTTCGAGGTAGGGTCTCACTCTAGCCCAGGCTGACCTGGAATTCACTATGTAGTCTCAGGGTGGCCTTGAACTCCTGGCGATCCACCTACCTCTGCCTCCCGAGTGCTGGGATTAAAGGCGTGCACCACCACGCCCGGCTCTCTGAAATATACTTTCCACATACAAACGTTCCAGTCTTCCTTTCCAGGTCCCAATTCCCTTTAAATAAACTCTACAAATTGTGATTTCTCCCCAAATAAACTCAATAGTTCTTGGTTCCATCTTTATTATTCTTCATTAAAGATTAGGAAAGAGCCCAAAACTTGGTGTTTATAAATCTGGGGGACCCCTGAACCCTAAAATTCCCACATCAGAAGGACTCCCCAAGGGGAGAGATAAGGACAAGCCAGATCCCTCTGAAGTTTCTGACCTGTAGTAAAGTGTAATGACCTAGATTTTCTCCTCTAGCCCAGGGACAATTCCTGCACTTAGCCAAGAAAGCTATCATCCCTAATATGATGTCACCCCTAAACTGCCTAGCCAATTCTTCTCTCCTATCAGAAGGCGACCAGAGAGGGGGGAATAGAGGAGATTATGATCAAAATACACGATAGATAAGCATGAAAATTGTCACTTTTGCCGGGCATGGTGACACACACCTTTTGAAGCAGGTTCTCAATCTAGCCCAGGCTGACCTCACACTCACAGCAATCCTACCTCAGCCTCAAGGGCTGGGATTAAAGGCACGTACAACCATGCCCTGCCTTTTTTGTATATTTTAATTTTTCTTTACTTGCATGTGTGGATGTGTCTGCGAATGGGCACACTGTGGTCTCTTGTCACTGCAAAAGAATCCCCGACTCCTGTGCCACTTTTTTTTTTTTTTTTGGTTTTTCGAGGTAGGGTCTCACTCTAGTCCAGGC
Source organism: Zapus hudsonius (assembly GCA_004024765.1). Taxonomy (NCBI): domain Eukaryota; kingdom Metazoa; phylum Chordata; class Mammalia; order Rodentia; family Dipodidae; genus Zapus; species Zapus hudsonius. The sequence continues at coordinate 5,612 of PVHP010026753.1, read as the reverse complement.
TGACCTGGAATTCACTATGTAGTCTCAGGGTGGTCTGTGCCACTTTTGAGTCTGTCTTTATATGGGTGTTGGGGAATTGAACTTAGACCAGCACTGAGCGGGTCATCTCCCCTGCTGATTTCTTCTGTTCTTGATTTTTTTTCCTACAATTGTAATTTTTTGTTTAGATTTGCTTCAATAAGCACATGCCAAGGACTTGCTATATGGTGAGCCTTGTGTCCAGTCCTAGAGATTCTGGAAAAGGAATAATACCAGACTGTAGTCTTCAGGAGGGAGGGAGCGAACGCCTGGGTTGAAGCCCTGGGTGCAGCCCAAGCCCACGGAACACCTAACCCTAGTGGGCTGGGAGGTGGGAGGGATGTCTGACATGTGACATGTGACATGACTCGAAGACCTCCTTGAGAGATGCTGGGTGCCCTGGGGAGGGAGAGGAATGTGGAGAATTCAGAGTGCACAGAGCGTGGGCGGCTGGTGGGCTGAGTTTAGGGCTCAGTCCTGGGAGAAGAAAACCTGTTCTGAAACAATGGACTCTGGGAAAATCTCCAGGTACTGTGTGGAGAGACGTGGGGGACCCCTGCAAGGACAAAGTGAGGATGGGGCCAGGCTGGTATC